>JAVHNF010011530.1:8657-19139 GCA_034783455.1 Micropsitta finschii | reverse complement strand
TTCCTCTATATTTTAGCTTTCTGTAAAAGAGAGTGACTTCATCTACTCCTACCCTGCCCAGGGCAAAGCACGCACTGGGGCTGTGGTATTTTGGATTAATGTAATAAAAAATCTGAAGGATCATTAAGCTTATTAGAGCTATTTCAAGTTCTAATGTGTGAAGTTCAGTACAAAGAAGACATTTGACAGCACAGTTGCTTCACATCAGTTGTAAATGAAAACCTCTTGTTGAAATGGAGTTGAAGAAGCCAAAGAAAGCCATCATGTTGTTTGCTGCAGTCACGTTATCTCTACACGTGATTATGAGCTGGTTTATGCCCTTTAAACCACTTGCTTACACAACTTCTTTGTGGTTTTTTTTTGTTGTTGGTTTTTTTTTGTTTGTTTGTTTGTTTTTTAAGGTTTGGTTGTGCCAGTGCAGTTGTTACGTGGCTGAGGATCAGCAGTTCCAGTGGCTTGAAAAGGTAAAACTGGCAAGACAACAAATTGAGTAATGAAACCTTAGGGGTGGGGATCTTCAGCTTGATGCAAGTGCCTCTTCCTCTCTGATATTCTCAACATGACAACATTGTAAATAACTCTTTTCCTTGTGCCTCTCTTAAATATCCTACAGATTTACTATCAGCAGATTCTGTGAAATTCCTTTCTAGATGCTTCCCATTGTAATTTACCATCTTTGTGCAGTTACTTCTGGAGAGTTTCAGTTTTGTTACCCTGAACTACTTTCCAGGCCTTTTTCCTGTTTGGGTTAAATTCCTGTGGCTTACTTCAGCTCTGGAGAATCCTTCTTTAAAAAACAGTAACATAACTGCATTTGTGCATCTGCCAAAGAATCAGCAGACAAACCTGTTGTGAAACTTAGGATGGACGATACCTTGACAAATGGATTTATTCGGTACATAAACACATGGATCATTCAGGTCCCTCTAAATAACATCCTGTTGATTTTAATAAGATGAAGCCAGGGGAGTATGTTCTGGCTGTTGATTTTCTTTATGGATTTGGGTCACTGCTTAGCCTCTAGGAAGTGTAGCTTATTTTGCATTGCTGTCTGTCTGCTAACCTACCTTCCTTTAAATCTCTGCTTATTGTTCAAGCAGAGATTCTGAAGCTGTTACATTATGCTGAAGCTGGGTAGGGGTTTGGTACAGATACAGAGAGTGAGGTAAAAAGCAGTGCGTCCACTGAGAGCAAGTCTTCAGCCTAAGCTAAGTGTTGCCTGCTCAGTCCAGCTGCCAGCTGGCCCAGCCAGCGCGTGAGAAGGACTGCTTAGTTGCAAGGGAGAGCTATACAAGCAGCTCAGTGTGAGTAGCCAGAGAGGTTACAGGAACACAAGGAGGATGGAAAACTGGGGTAACTTCACTGAATGATACAGGAGTTTCACATCCAAGTTTGGAAAACTAGACTCTTGTGGTTCCTTGGTTTGTTGAAGAGCTTCCTCCACCTTGGTGGGGGGTAATGGTCCTCTTTGAAGTTTAGAAGCCTGAAGACCTAAACCATTTTGGATTTGCTGTATTCCACACATTCTTGCACATCATTTAAACAGGGATTACAAAAGAAAGATGATGATGGGTTTGCTGTCTTCCCATTTGTTTTTCCAGCTGTTTGCTCATACGTGTTACTTCAGATGTGGGTATTCATGACCAGTAGGAGTGTGCAGTTTTACCAAGACAGTGTTCTTGAGTATTTTTAGACTTCATAGTTACTGGTATTTTTAAATGTACAGCAGAAGCACTGTGCTGGTAATCTTTTGCTTTTAGTTTGTGTTACAGACCTGTTCTGTATGCTCCATAAATCCTGATGTGCTGAGCATCTTTACAGTCTCATTGAGTCAGATTTTTACTTTTGTGTTTTCTCAGTATAAAATGAGCGCATACAGACTGAAGTTCTGCAGTAATGCATGCCAGGCAGTGTTTCCAGCAAAGTAAATAGAAAATATATGTGCTTCTAAAAAGTTAGTTCAGTTTTATATTACAGTGGTAACACACTGATGTGAGGGAACAGTCGGCTTCCCTTCTGTGATTGGTATCATATACAGCAATAGGCAAGTTTCTGTAATGTTTAACAAATTCCCTATTTCTTTACTGGTCATAAATCTGAAGAGGATAGTGTGAAGGGAAGGTGCAGGTTTATCATGCTTCCGCTCATTCTGACGTATGTCATTCTGTCATATTTGACATTGTTCTTTGAAAACAATGGGAGACTGTGCAGTGTGTTGGTGTTTTGTGGCAGCATGCAATGGATCCAAAAGTGTGCTTTGTACAATGTTTTTGAAGCCGTTTGCTTTGAATCTGGGGAGAACTGTGAAAAAATGAAGGTTCTCTTCCCTCAATTCAGCTTGAATATGATTAAATAAAATCTGAGTATTTAAAATGAAGAAAGACTCTTCTTAAGTACCACAGAACATCTGGGCAGCACGAATTTCAGTTTCAAATGTCTTGCAGCATAGCAAGCTGCTCTCCTGTCATAAGCATCCTGTTTTTATTCGGAGTCCTTGTTCTTTCTACAATCACCATTAGTAAAAATAGTAGGGCTTAATATATTTGCAGGTGAACAGAAATGCTGAAAACCTAAAGCCTCTCAAGAGAATCACTAGGCTTATATATACGTTAGCTGTTCTTTTGGGGGTTTTTATCTCCATCCCAAGATCAGTGCATGTGAAATTTCTACCTGAAGGCTGCAATTCGAATTTTAGTCCAGGGAACTTGAATTAAGCTGCCATTTGCCATCTCCATTGAAATCGAAATAAATCTTTCTGGGTTTATTCGATTACTGTGGGAAGATAAATGTTGCTCATCTATTAACATTTTTATTTCAGGTTTTTGGTTGTATGCGAAAGGAGGGCTTGCAAGTAACCATTCTTTCAACGTGTCCTGTAGCTGATTACAAAACTCAGGAATCCACTTTAACACTTCAGTCTCCCTTTCTGAAAGCCTTGAAGACAAAAGAATTCAAAGAGCAGGTCTGCTGCCCACTGCTGGAGCAACCCAACATTGTGCGAGATCTTCCTGCTGCCGGTATTTTGCAGTTCCAATAATAACAATTGCTGCTGGTGGTGACACAAAATTCACTTAGAAGAGCATCCCAGTGTGATTAGAATTTATGTTTAATTGTGCAAACTGGCTGACAAGTTAGCTTTTTGAAAAATAATTCCTAAGAGTTTCACATCTTATATCTTGCCTTGTGAAATAAGGACAAATTTTAAAACCACCCTCAAATCCTTTTACCCTTTATGTGTGGGGTATAAGTACTAGCAAATGCTTCTGCATAGCCTCACAAAGGGTATTTTAATGCTTTGTAGGGCTTTGAGGGGCATTTTGCTCATGAGCTAAGTATGTTTTAGTAAGAGTTGGTTTTATCTGAACACCCAAACTGAGGTTCATAAGATTCTTTCTGCAAATTACAGGTAACAGATTTCACAGTGCTACTGCTTGACCACATGTAAAAGTTAGATTCACTTTCATTATGTAATGTCATAAACCTGCCCAGGGTTTTCATTATAGGGGACCAAATTAGTGGTAGCATCATGATGAAAAGCTTTCTGACAGGAGCTCAAATTGGATGATTTGTCTAGAAAATATTTATCTTGTTCACACTTTGAGTTGTTCGGGGGGTTGGGTTTTGTTTTTTAGTTTGTTTGTTTTACAGAATCTCATACTGTTTTTACCAGTAGTATAGTTTCCAGCTATGGTATTTGCCAGAAAGAAGTACCAGCAATATTTTACTAAATTTTGGTGATTTGTTTTCTCATGTACCTGGGAAATGAAGACTAGCTGGTCTAGCAGTTAAGATCCTAAGTAGTTAGTTTATAAACTTTCAAGCATTGCTTCCAGTGAAAATATATGGAATATATAGATAGCAACTTTACAGTACCTAAAGGGGGCCTACAAGAAAGCTGGAGAGGGACTTTTTACAAGGGCATATAGTAATAGGACAAGGGGCAGTGGCTTTAAACTAGAAGAAGATGGATTCAGATTAGATATTAGAAAGAAATTCTTCACTGTGAGGGTGGTGAGACACTGGAGCAGGTTGTCCCAAGAAGCTCTAGCTGCCCCATCTCCCAGTAGTGTACAAGGCCAGACTGGATAGGGCTTTGAGCAACCTGGTCTAGTGGAAGGTGTCCCTGCCCATGGCAGGGGAGTTTGAACCAGATAATCTTTAAGGTCCCTTCTAATCCAAACCATTCTGTGATTCTATGTTTTTATGTTTTTGAAGTTCTGGCCAGAGCAAACGTGGTACTATAACACAGAACTTAGATTCCTTCTCTGCTGAATGTAACACATGTTTTCTTTTGACTTGTATTTAGTTTTGAGTTATTGTCAAGTGTGGCAGATTCCTGCAGTGTTGTATCAGTGTTACACTGATATCATCAAACTGGACACTATTAAAATTGAAGCATTCAAGCCTCTGCTTGCTTCTAAAGTCCTGAAGAGTTTAGTCAAGGTAAAAATTCATATTTAAAAATTAATGGGAGGTTTTGTCTATTTTTGTTCTGGGATCATTTATTCTGTCTCAACACTTTGAAGCAAATATTTTAATTTTCAAAGAGGAGATGGTAGCATTTGCAGTGGTTTGTACAGTGAAGGAACATGGGTTTTGGCATGGTTTATGCAACCCAGCTGCAGTGGGTGTGATACTTGTGCTGTGTGTGCAGTTTGGTCCCTGCGATGGACTTCCTCTCTCTTGCCATGCACATGGGTTAAGTCCTAGGGCATTGCCTTGAGAAGGGGAATATGGGGAGATCCTACGGCCTGATAGAAATTCTCTAATAAAATCCCAGAGATCTCTACCATTCCACAGATTATCATCTGGATGTTTAGTGGAGTCTCTTGTTTACCCATACTGTCTAAGCCAAAGTGAGACAGATATCTGCTCACCCTACCCCTTCTCTCTCTTGGTCTCTTTGGTTTTGTGGGGTTTCTTTGATCTTAAAAAGTGTACTGAAAATGCATCAAGAGTAAAGCATCCACAGGGACATTAAAATACCTGGATTTGGCCATATGAATTAGAGCAAATCAAAACATGCGTATGTTTATTTCTTTATTTTAACATTTTTATGGTCAAAAGATGTAATAGGGGCATAGAATATCTGCTAGGTAAAAATCTAGACAGTGTATTGTGTCTGATGGGGCTTGTGAACAAGCTTAAACAGGTAAAGACTACTCTCCTGTTACATGTGCACAGATAAATTTCCTTTTGTATAGCTTAGCTGTTAGAAGTATGCCAGTGTTGTGTTACCACCCTGATAAACGTAACACACTGCCATTTACTTGTAGGCACCTGGGTTTTGTAGGTGAAATAACTGAATATTGTATCAAAAGGGTTGGTTCAGTTATTTTTCTAGTCTGAGTGCTGTGTCCCAGACTGCAGGTTCTCCTCTCTGCTAACCATCAGCAAAATAGCTATTCTCTTTTCAGTCCCAATCTGTTTTGTCTTTGGATTTGTTGGCTTTTATATCTCTTATTATTCTTTATTGTAAAGGTATGGCATGTCTCTTCTTTCTTTTCTGAAAGAAAATTTTCTCCTTTCAGAAGGGGAAGGGTATTCCTGCATGAGTAACAGTTGCAGTTAACTTATTACTGTCTCTAGTAATTCTTAATTTCTGGTCTTATTTTGTCTTTGACCAGTTAACATCTGGAGTTCATTTCAGGATTGGGTCAAATCTGACTGTAATCACACTTAAATTGGAGCTCTGCTTCAATTCTGTCAGTTTTAGGTATTAAAACACCAGGGACTTTTAGATGAGAAACCTTCAAATAGTGCACTCTGGTTGCAGATACTTAGAATTATTAGTTTGTTTGTTTGTTCATGCTTTTATTTCTTAAGCAAGATTTTTGGTGGAAAAGGTCTGGAGCTGAGGAAGCATGAAGGAATTGCATATTAGTAAGAGAGCTTGTGGTGTACCTCTATGTTTGGATGTTTCTCTCTTCTCTGTGATCCACTGCCATTCGCTGTCCCATGCTCATCCCCTCTGAGAACTGTTAGCATGGAAAAGTAGTTGAAGAAACAGGAAATGAGATGAGGATCCAGTATTGGGGAGAACTGACAAAAAAAATCTGCTTTTGTGTGCTTCAGGAATATACTCAAAACACTGAGAGCATGTAAATGGACTAGCTAGAGCAAAAGAAGTATTGAGTAGTAAGGGTTTCTGTCCCAGCCATGTGTGTGTGTAGTGGCTGATGGTGACACAGTCCACAAATGCTGCGTTATTGAAGAGAAAAATAAAGGGTGGGGAGAAAACTTAATGGATTTAAGGTTTTCCTGAGACAAAGGAAGAATCATTCATCATCAATAGAGTAAGGAATCAGAGATACAGCTTAATTTAGTGGTGATGTTTATACCAGCTTCCAGCCAGAGACAAAGCAGGAAGGCAGTAATTAATTTTGGAAGTCCTCAAAATTTGCTTCAGATGAGTGGTGCTAGCAATGGAGCGAAATGGAAGTAGTTGGGAATATTTGCCAGAAAGAGTAGGGTATTAAGATTGGGTATGTATTTGTAGAATGAGGGTCTTCTGCAGAGCTTAAGATGGAATTCACTGAGTAATACACAGTAGTCAGCTGTTGTAAAACACATTTTCAAGTCTGGTTTGTTGCTTTTATCCTCTAAGAATAGCCTACCAAAAAGCTATTGATATACTGTCTGAGGATTTGGCTTATGAAACAAAAAAATAAAATATGATATATAATAAGAAAGTACAAGTCCATACACAACAAACATGTGAGTAGTGAAGTACAACTTTCCTCTTCAGAATGTATGTTTACACAGAAATACACTAGTTTTAACTGCTGCCTCGTGTGAGGTGACAGCCTTGCTGAAGAAGAAAGAAGAATTTTGGACAACTTTGGTTTCCCTTTTCATGGAAGAAGTAATTTGGGTTGTTACTTGGGGTGGTGACACATCAGGGCATTAATGAGAGTGCTGAAATATGTGAGAGCCCCAGCATCTAAAATAAACTTCATCAGGAGCATCATTGCTCCACCCTTCAGCCACTTGGTTGCACTGCAAGACAAAATCTAAATTATATATGTGCAGGGTCTTATTTCTTGAATATGTATCTCAATTCATGTTTCTAAAATAGTTGTTTGCGCAATTTGCATAAACCACATAGTTTTGAAGTTTGCAGCTGCAGACCTTACCATATGATGTACATGGTTCAAGAAGCTCTGTCTGTGATAAAGAACAGTTGTAAAAATGATTGCTGCTTTACAGGTGTTCCAGTGTTTATCAGTAGGTTGTATTTTTATTTATTATTCTTGTTTGTATTCCAAGTAGCTTTATTTTGGAGATCTGAATTTAGCTGTACTCAACTGATGTGGAAGAGGATGCAGTAGTTGCTTTGCCTCATTGATTTCAGTGCATTTGTATTTGGATTTAGGCTCAAAGTGCTCTTTTTTGGATGTATATTGTTTTCTTTGGTGAAGGGTCTGGAGCACAAGTCTGATGAGGAATGGCTGGGGGAACTGGGGTTGTTTAGACTGGAGAAGAGGTTTACTGGTGGAGTTGGCAGTGCTGGGGTAATGGTTGGGCTTGATGGTTTTAAAGGTCTTTTCCAACCTGGTTGATTCTGTGATTAATTTCTGCCTGCATTTTCTTAGCCAATATGTGGACTTGGCTGTATGGTTCCATGGCAGCCTTTTTGGCACCAGAACAACCGGTTGGCTATTTAACAGTGAATAATAGTTAAACAGGAAAAGGTCGGTGGGTTTGTTGGGTTTTTTTGGTTTGGTGTTTTGGTTTGTGTTGGTTTTTTTTGGTCACTTCTTAGAAGTTTTTTTTGTTTGTTTTCATTAAAAAAAAAAAAAAAAAAAAACACTTAAAATTGGTGACCGAAAAGTGATAAAATTGTCAGTGGAGCTTAATTGAGGATTACAAAATTCCCATTCTGCATTCTTTTAAGAATTCCTTGGTAAATAATGGAAGCTAAAGCCTGAGATTCTGTGTTTTCTATATAAAACCGTTTTTCAGCTGTGCTATTTGTTTGAAAAAAGTTGTTCTCCATGTAGACAGTATTAAATAATTAACACAGTTTAGTGCTAATTTCAGCATCTGCTCACATTTGGATGTTTTCAGTGCAGTAAGTTACATGTTCAAAGCAGTAGAGAAGCTGATCTTCAAAACATTTTACAACAATAGTAAGCTCTTCTTCAGAGCCTAAGTTGTTATTTTCTTGTGTTAGCATCTGGGGGTAGAAAGGTTGCTGTCAGAATGGGAAGGGAAAATAAAAGTTAAATCTGATCTGAAGGTGAAGGCTGAAGAAAGCCTTGAACTGCTTTGGGACCTAATGGTTCTGTTGTAAAGGCTGAGGAAGTCTCTTGGTTCATTCCTCTGTTAAGACTTTGTAAATGATGTCAGTGATTGGTAGTGCTTGTGCTGCAAAGCAGAAGGCAGAGTAGCCACCTGGCAGATGATTCAGGGAATTAAGGCTGGCCCATAACATAATGGCTGTGGTTTCTGGGGAGTGTCCAGGCCCCAAAATCTTTGTGGAGACTGGTCAAAATGGGGACACTTGTGATGTAGGGAAGGGGCTTCCTGTGCCAAATGGGAGCAGGATGGAGTAAATCACCCCACAGCCTCAGCTTCCAGGGGCATCATCACAGAGCCCACTGTCCTGGCTGGGTACTGCTTCCAGGTGCAGTCCTTCTCTGCTTGTCTTCTTTGGCTCAGTGAGGTTTTTGTGCAGCATGGAACAGTGCTAACAGGTGAGGCTGGAGAATTGAGTTTATGAAGTAACAACCTCAAAAACTCCTTGGACAGGGTTTTTTTTGGATTTGTTTGTTTGTTTGTTTTGTTTTCGGGTTTTTTTTTTTTTTTTGGAATTTGAGAAACTGGGGAAGAATGGAAAGCTCTGTCTTGGAGAACGAAAAAGCAGCTTTTTGTCCAGCTCATTGTAAAACATCCCATTTGAAAAAGGAATGCTTTTGGTTTGCTCATTCCACAGTTGTTAATTTTAGATGAAAGCCGACTTACTACTTGTTAATTACAGTGAAAACAAATGGTGAAATTAACCCAAAGTGTATAATTTTGGGTGGGTTTTTTTTGTACTAGGAATCTCTTAAAATCATAGCTTACCATTACACTTGAAGTGTATGTGTTAATAAACATAGCGATTTCAGTAGAAAAGAATGATTTTACCAACAGTGCTCCTGGTATCGCTGGGAGGAAACAGGGAATGTTCTCTGTTACCAGGATCTGCACGCGTACATTAATACACATTAGACTTAACAAAAAAACCCCAAACCACCAGTCTCTGAAGGGTTTAATTGTTGCTATAGTTCTCCTCAGAGCTAATCTAAACGTGTAAAAGTGACCCTGACTTGAAGTTAGGACTCTACCGGTACTGGGCAGAGCTGTGCTGATCAGTTCAGCTCTGTGCTGCAGTACTGCTTCCACTGATGTGTCGTGCAGTGGCCATTCCTCTGGCACGGAGGAAAGTGCTGGGAGCACCAGTGCTGGGCTGGGAGGTGAAGCCAGAGCTGGCACTGTGGGTGTAGGGCTGGAGGGGAGCCTGAGGCTGGTCCCACTCCCTGCCCCACATCACCTACGTGCTTCTCACCAATTGGGTCTGTCTTCAACTCAAAGGGAAGCATGGCTTGGGTGCACTCTTGTTTTAAATACAAAGTGCTAAACATTTCTGTGATGGGTGTGTGGTGTTTCTGCAGTGAAGTTTATAGCACAAAACTGTGTTATCAGGAATTCTGGATTTTTATGTATTTTTTTAAAATTTCTTTTTAATGTTAGCTGATAACAGGTTTTCCAGTGTGAACGTTAAAAAGCTGCTTATGGAAAAACCCTGTATATTTGCATGAGGTTAGCCATCCTGGACTGAGCAAAAATCATTTAACCTGGTGTGTTGCCTCTTGAGGTCTGTCTATAGCACATGCTTATGTTAAATGTTAGGGCAGAGGGGATGTGTGGAGTTCCCCTCCCTGCTCTGCTCCCCCTAAGGGTGTCTGGGCCTGGCCAGGCTTCTTCCTTGCCTTTTCACTGCTCCTGATGGATTCTTCTTTCTTTCATTGCTTTTCATTCAGAAGCAAACGGAGAAATAATGCGTGCTTTGTGTAAGTTCATTGTGACTGTGCTTCTGCATCTTGAGCACTTGAGTGTAGCCTGGCTAACAGCCTTGCTTTCCTCCTCCAGTTTTAAAAAAGGTTTGGAGAAGTAAAGAAGTTACAACAAGGAAAATAAAGATCGCACAAGGTATCAAAGAGGCACTGTAGGGGTAATGACTGCATAGGCTAGGAGGTGTCCATCTGGATAAGGGAGGGAAGGGGTGTTGAAGTCTGGAAAGCACAGGTGGCAGAAGAAACTGAAACAGAAGCAAGGTAAGAGCTGGTGAATATGGAGTGTAACATCAGAGGGCAGGTTGAAAGCAAAGTTATTTTGTATAACATAGTTAGACTGTGGCACTCCTGGCTGGGATGCTGTAAATACTAGTGGTGTCTGGTGGTTTGAAAAGTGGGGGCATTTTGAAATGCAGAGACA
>JAVHNF010011529.1:13685-25434 GCA_034783455.1 Micropsitta finschii | reverse complement strand
GTATCTTTATGAGCACATTATCTTTAATTTTTCTTGCTGTCTTTGAACCGGGGCTTATTTTTTTCATAGGTTCTTACATAGTTCCAGTTGCATTAATTAGCTAAAAAATCTGTCCCATCCACTAAGACTGGCTTTGTGGAAGGAAATTAAATAATTACATATATAGTACTTGAATACTGGTATCAATATGGATTTAGAAACAGCAGCATTTCCATTTGTGCCCTGCGGATGAGCATGGTAGTGTGCCTCCAGAATGGCAGGATGTCTCGTCAGAGACCTGTTTTCATGCACTTTACAAATGCTTTTGGAGAAGATGTTCATGAGTTGCTGCTGTGTCCACTGATATTTTCAGTATTTGGCTTCAAAATTTTTAACATTTGGGTTTTATTGGGATGTCAGGCTCCAGGGATGTGAATGTTCTGAGTGACTGTAATGTACTTTGGAAATGTTAGAAAGTATCTGCTTGTTTTTTGGTATAAGCCCATGTTACAGCCTAAAGAGGTGGAAAGCTCTCAGTAGTGAACTGGATACCGATGACCCCATAGTTGATGTGGGAAAACCAGCGCTCTGGTACTAAAGGTAGCCTGCTTTGTTACCACTGTGTATTGAGGTGATTTGTGAAAGCACATCTTCTGAACTTGGATAACAATCTTCTGTTCCTAGTGTAAGAACTCTGGAGTCCCTCATGGTCATGTAAGGCAGCAAAGCATTTTTATCTGTTGGTATACTTATAAGGCTAGGGCTGTATTCACTACATTTAAGCTTTTCTACCCTCTTGGCAATCAGCATCCAAGTGAGTTGCTAGGAATTGGAGGGATTGAAGTAACTCTCGCGTCACAGGCAATTGGGTTGTAACTAGGAGGGGCTCCACAACTGTGGCAACTACAGATGCAAAAAGTCAGTATTTGTCAGGCAAAGAATGATTATCAGTGGGCTAAATTATCTTTTGTCTGCATATATCACATTTTGTTGCAATGCCCTGCATTGCATGAATTGCTGGAGTGTACTGTAACATCCTGAATGAGTTTAGGAGCACCGGTAAGGTCCGTGCTGTTGGACATGTGTTAGATATTTGCAGGGCTTGTGTGAATGTGTGCAGTTACTAACAGTGCAGTATAATGTTTTTATGATTCATTAGTCTGCTTTACTCACAGGCAGGAAAAAATTAAAGCTACCTGAAATCCAATTACTATTTCCTTTCATTACAAACTGATTATTTCAGGGCATGTTTTCAATGAAACGTTTGAGAGCAGGATGTTCAGTTTTTACTACAAGCCTGTTTATACACTATACATATGTACGCAAAGCAAGTACTGCAACTTTTATTTTGCAACTAATATTTTATGGAAGTGGAACAAAGTAGTATGTATGAAGCATGGCTTAGCATCCAATTTGTATTACCTTCTGAGTAGATGCTGACTGAAAACTCTGCTCACAATAAACTTTTAAAGAAGTTTCTACTGAGATTCTCAAAAATCATTAAGTAGAAAAAGATTGATCTCAATCAAATACCTCTTTGATTTTGCATATGCAGCAGAAGGCTCTGCTTTCTTCCTAGAAAATCAATTGTATGGTTTGAGTAATGACTTCTCTGTGTGTGTGTGTGTGCGCGCGCGTGTGTGTGTAATAGGGATTGGCTAGTTTGTTAGGAGAAGGACAAACAGCATGAGAGAAATTAAGGTAGTATGGGAGAGGAGGAGTAAAACAGAAAACTAGATTCAGAAAAATAAAAAGGAAAGTAGATTCAGATAATAAGGTAGAATCAAGTAGAGATAGAATTAAACAATCAATATACAGAAATAATTTTAAGAGCACCCAGATGCAGCATAATGGTTTTTTTCTCCTGAATTTTATGTATTGTTCTGCTACAAGTGTTGGTTTGGTTTTTGTTATTTGTCCAGTCCTTGCTAAACCAGTCTCAGTCCTGACAGACTGACTGGGGAGAGAGAACAGCTGTTAGTACTGGTTTATGTACCTGAGGCATGCTTGGTGATGTAAGGACAATGGTGAGTGGTGCAGTTCCCCTAGACTCTCCCTTCCCTGCGCTGTAAAATTACAAGGAGTGCATCTGTGCTCATGCCTCTGTGTTTTTATTTTAGTGGTGCACAGAAACATATTTAAAGCTTTTTTAAAGAATCTCATTAATTGAGGACGGGTTTTTAAGAGTCATGGCTGTTTATTAGCTGCTTGTAATGGACTGTTTCTAGCATAAGTGATCCATATGTGGGATGTTGTAATTCCAAAGCACTGCTAAGTGAGAAAGTGGATGATTTTTCTTTTAATAAGAATTTAGCTCTTTATCGTGGTAATTTTCATGGGTAGAATCTGGGATATCAGAATAGAAGAATAGCTATGCACAGGCTGGTGCACCCTGTAGTTATCTGGTCAAGTTGAAGGCATAAAAATTCCTGTCTTGACAGTCAAAAGTCTAAAAATGGTACAGACCATCAAAGTAACTCTTATTTTTATTTTATTCCTTATGGCTTTTGCTCTACAGATACTTACAGTATTGAGTCAGACAGATGTAATTTGAGTGACTATCCATCTTGGCTCAATTCTGCACTTGCCCTTGGTAGCTAAAGAAATCTGTGTAACCATGGAATAATATTAGTTCTTCCAAAACCGGATGCAGCTCTTGAGTTGAAACTACTCCCAGAGATGTTCTAGTGGAACAGCTAGAAATGCTACCTTGTGATACAGCTTGTTTTGGCCGTAGCTCTTGTCCTTTCTTTATAGCATCTGGTGTACTGTAGTTCAAAACCTTATGGATCAAATATCTTCCTAGTCCAAGTACTTTGTCCTTATGAGATTGTTTTTGTTTTTATGTTGTTACTGTGCATGAAGTACTATTCTGCTAACTCAAATAGCAGGGGTTTTTAGTATCCCTCTGCTCCCTTTTCAAGTCCTATTTGCTCTGAATTTCCCTGTCCAGCCTGACCAAAAGCACAATACTAAAATTAACTTATGTTTGTTTTTCAAATTCCTAATTGATTTTTTTCCACTTTCTATTCACTGCTTGTTCTCACTGCTAAGGACATGCAGATTCCATTTTCTAATTAGAGCTCTCACAGTTTCTGTTTCTGTTCTTTCCAAACTGTGCTTTGCCCCTGATTTTTTTTTTTTTTCCTACTTTGAGTTCGAGAAGGTGAAAACAGTCTTCTGAACAAATGTAAATAGTAAAATATAGAATATGAGAATGTAAATCATTGTGTATGTAACACACATTCTTCATGGTTACTCAAAAGTAATATTATTCCAGAAAAGGTAGCTTTGTAAGCAAAAGAACTATTGCAAATTTGTTTCCTACATATTTTTGTGTAATAATTGTGTATTGGTTAATCATTCCATATGGTCTAATGGACACTTTTCTTTATAAGTCTCCTATATGGAATATCTGATACCTGAAAAGGGCTACCCTCACACTCCAGAGTTTTCTTCAGTGGGGAACTTAAACAACCAGGTGGGCAATAAATACTTCTGAAAACTTTCAGACACTGAAATATTTCTGCCCTCACAGTCGGAATTGGTTATAAATGATCAGACATTCTGGTTCACAAAAAAAAAGGTGACAATAGAGAAATACGCACATACATAAAGGAATGTTATTTCTCTTGGAGACTGTGCAAAAGCCCAAAACATTTTGTTTGTAAGTAGTCTTCGAAGCTATAGAATGCTTTCTGGCTCTGATCTTAAAATTGGCGTAGCCTTAAGATAGCTTTGTCACCATTTTAGCTGAATGGAATCAGCATCTACAGCTTGACAGCATTTCTGTATACCTGTCTGTGTGAAACTGCAGTAGCTTCTGAAAAAAAATATCCAACCAGCTCAGGAATTCCAGGAGGCATGCAGGGGGAGGGAAAGTGAGGAGGAGGAAGGGTGAAGAGTGGAAGTATCCATCTATGAGGACAGAAAATAATGTCACCAAATAAGCCAGAAAAGGCTGTGCAAATACATACTTAGCACCAGAGAAAAAAAATAATGCTTTGCTGTATTCAACCACTGTTGGAGTTGTGACTGAATGGTGAGTAATGACTCAATGAGCTTAAAGAAAAAGTGCAAACTAGTAACAAAAAATATTCCTAAGAGATATTCACACAATTAATGTTTGCCTGCCCAACTAATATTTAGGTGAGAAGGACTAAAAACTGCCTACACCCATACCCATAATATTTCCTTCAGAAGGCTCTGCAAAGGAGAAAATGCCATCAACATGTTAGCTTGTAGACAGGTACCTGCTTACAGTTAAAGCATAGTGATTCTGTGCTCTATAAAAAAAAAACCCAGATAAAGAACATAGGATCATAATTCAGGATGATTGGACCCAGGAGGTCCCTACCCTACTCTAACCACTTGCTCAAGCACAGCCAGCAATGCAATCAGATCAGGTTGTTCAGGACTTTGTTCACTCTGGTCTTGAAATCCTCTGAAAGGCTGAGATTGCACAGAATCTGCAAGCAAGCTCTTCCACTGCTTGGCTGTGCGTGCTCATCCCTCACACTGCATCCTTGTTCCTCTACCTGCTTTTTGAGGACAATCTGAAGGGAAATATAAATCTACCATGCTAACTGATACAGGAGTCAGCTGGAGGACCTGGAAGTAACAGCTCAGTAACATTCACCCGGAGGACTCATGTTGTGTGTGTGTATTGACACTTAATGATAACAGCGACTAATTATTTCACTGTTGATCACAGCATAAGCCTCCTGTAAGCCTCAACCATTGAAACTGAGTATCTTAAGAACCAGAGAAAGATATTACCCTAACTGGTATGTTCCTGCCATCTCTGATAGATTTGCAGAATTGTGCTTATTTCAAGTTGAAATTATTCCAAGCAGTCAAGTTCTGTGAGTTGTTTTCTAATAGTAGTTCATCCAGAATTAAATTGATTTTTCTACAACATCAGTTCCTAGGGTCATAATCAGGACAGATAACCATTCCCCTAGGCACCGCACCTCTTCCAAGAGTTATCCCCCCTGGATATCTGTGTGATCCACACCTTCAGTTGTTTCAACTAACGCAAATAGCCATGCTAGGGACCATGCAAAAAGGGCCAGGTGCTGAGCAGGTTCATCTTGCTCACTTGCGAAGCCAGCAACACTCTTTTTTTGATCCAGCAGTGTGACTAATGCAGAGTGTCTTCATTTACCGAGGGAGGACCCATCTGTACTAACACGGGCTAGAAGAATTACAAGCTGCTGGAGTACAATGCACCAATGTAATTAGTTCACTTGTAGCTGGCCCCTTGATTTAACTAATTGCTGCCAGTTATACCCACTGGCCCCAAGCAGTTCCCCCAGAAGGAAGCAGCCACTGAGGCAGATCCCTGCCTACCTCCATGCATCCCAGGCGAGTGGCAGCTTCATGCCCTCCCACCCCTCTGCAGGGATGGGGGAGCAAACACCACAGTCCCTTGGCCCCCACATCCCCTCCCAGCAGAGCTGATCAAGCAGGCATCCTTCCCCCACTCTTTCCCCATCCCCGGGTAGGCTGACAGATTGGGCGCTCTGCCAGCATCCGAGACACAATTATGGTCACACATGCTGGAAGTTGAGAGAAAATGTGTGGGATTTATTCTATTTTTTGCGGGGGAAAGAGGCGGGAGAGGGACTGGAAGGCTTTTAAGCAGTCAAGGCCTCTGACAAAACAGGATTGGAAGCTATGCACCATATTTCATATAATTCAAGGCTGGACCGCATGCATGTGTTATTTGTTCTCAAAACCATTGTGTACGGCAATTTCTCCATCCCCAGTGAGCTTTTCTGGCTGGGAGGCCAAAGGAATAGTTGGTACTGAGCCAGGGCAGTTTAGGAATTTTTCCTGAAGGAGAAGGGGGAAGTAGGGAGGAGAAAGCAAGAAGGGCTCTTCTTTGCAGGCACAAGAGCATCTGCCAATGCTTCATGAAGTTTCCAGTGTTTTCCCCTCCAAATTCTCTCTTTTGTAGGAACACCATCACCTCTTCCCCTCTCTCCAGTTCAGGGACAAGTTAACACTGGAACAAAGTGGTCTGTCTCCCATTCGTGCCTGACGCTCAGCTCCCAGGGCAGCTATCACCCACTGACAGGACTGCAGCAGCCAGGGATGCTCTGACAGATTCCTAGGGTCCTCACAAATCAGGAGAAATCCGTTACCGCAGCTTTGACAGATGTCTTACACTCATCTCTGGAGCTTAGGAGGGAGGTGAGGGAGGAGGAAAAAGAAGGAGGAGGAGAGCTGAAAGCTTTTCAAAGACTATTCAAATGGCAGCGCTTTTTTTTGCCTTTTTTTTTTTTTGTTTGTTTTATTTTTTTGTTTTTTTAACAAGGCGAGAAATTAAGGTGCGGAAAATACTTTAAACCAAAACGTTTATAAATTTATAGCTTCACTTTAACCACAGCTTTATTTCTCTGTCTGTCTCACACCATGTTTCCATTATTGTCAGGAGAATGAACCGCATGCATGCCAAATCAGGTCATTCACAAATATAGAACGAACGTCTGTCATTACAGATTTACCACTCCAACTATGGCATATCCCTTCTGTCTATAAAAATCCTGATCCATTAGCAGGGCAAGCTCTCTGGGTGTCAGCCCTTTAACGCTCTATGCACCTCAACAAACTGGAGATACGGCCTTCCTTCAACCGGCCAGCCTACGCATTCACTCCAAAACGATAGCAGGACATGTGGGTGATGTCCATCAGCCCCACAACAAAGCTAAATTTCTTCATGCAAAAATTCACAGTATACTGAATCCTGAGTGAGCTCTGCAGAGATTAGGTGTAAGCCCCAAACCCACAGTCACTATCACCCTCTCAACCTAACAGTTGAGTGCTTCTGCTTATCTATGCAGCTTCAAGATGGACCAGTGTTGTCTAAATATACTCTTGCAAGATGCTCTGCCTTCATGCAGAATTTCAAAATGATCCTAAACCAGCAACATCTGGGGATTCTTTAGGACAAAGAGTCACCTCAGTTCAAAGCCTGATATTCACTGTGAAATGCTGACAGTCTGTCAGGAATCAAGTTCATGCTGGACAAAGCAAGCTTTTCATATTGGGAACTTAGCCAAGGAGAGACTGAGGCCCAGATTTCATAACTTCTTAGGAACTAAGCCTGAATCTTCCTGAAGTGCCCAAAGACACTTGATGAATAAGGAATTTTTTTCTTATTCATACAAGAAATCTGAAGTGAAGCACAAGCACATCTTCCGAGATCAAGATTAATGTCCCAGTGAATAAACTGGCCTCTCCTCTCTGATAACAGCAGCTTCTCACAGTGATTCCCCAGCTTCTCACAGTATAGAGTATCTACTTTCCATTTTGGAACCCACAAATGTTCTATCAACAAGTACCCTGATTAGAGAAAAGAAATATTACACATCAATAAAAACAGACAATACATTGCTTTTTCCAGGAAATTGAGTGTGCATACAAATCTATGTTGTGGAGATAGTGCTGTGCATCGTACAATGCAGCTAGTCTGAAATCCAAATTTTAACTTGAAAATCACTATGGATTTATTTGCTATCATGGATAGCAATTAGGCTTTCTCCAGTGGACAATGCATCAGTGTTAAATTGCCACAAATGCTAGTATCTGCAGTTCAAACAGCACAGTGGATAAAGCACCTGTTTAAGGCACCACAGTTAAACCTTTGTGGATTTGTAGTTTTATTGTAGAGCTTCAAGGGATTTTTCATTTTTAAAAGCAAAAGAAGAAAGTGAAAAGCCTGGGTAAAGAGTGCATTTAGTAATGACAATGAATCTGACAAGGTACAAGACTCCAACTAAAGCTAAGCCTCTCTACA
Source organism: Micropsitta finschii (assembly GCA_034783455.1). Taxonomy (NCBI): domain Eukaryota; kingdom Metazoa; phylum Chordata; class Aves; order Psittaciformes; family Psittacidae; genus Micropsitta; species Micropsitta finschii. The sequence goes on along the minus strand of JAVHNF010011529.1, from coordinate 17,651 downwards.
AATCACTTATAATCTAATAGGCAGATGTGCAGAATACAGAAGGGGAAGGGGGTGGGCAGAGGACTCAAAAACTTACTCGAGTTTGTTCCATTTCCTGAGGAAATCACAGAAGAACTGACTCTTTAGAGGGGATTAAAAGGGAAGGAATAGTAGCATGGCAACTAAGGAGGGAAGCAAATATTGCACATAGGGACAGCATTACAGAAAAAGGCAAGGAGAAGGCAAATAGCTGTGGTGTTGCCTGGGTAGCAATACCATGTATGGCCATGTGTGACAGCTTGAAAAAACCCTTTGTTTTTTTTCCACCTCTTTCCTTCCTATGTGCCAGGAATTAATAACACCGTTGCTCTCATGGTTGTCCAGTGGTTCCTCAAGCTCTCCCACCAGCTGATTCACACTGAGTGACAGGTTTCATGACAGACTGTGCTCAGTAGGTCCCCACACAGACAAGGTAACCTCCATGAACATGGGCCATGAAACAAGCTTGGCTCTAGATTCAATGTTCAATGCCAGGGAGAGGAGGAGAGGGCAGAAAAGCTGTAGGAATGAGCACCAGTGGGATGTGTTGGCTTTAACAACCTGATGCTTGCCAGAGGAGAAGGGAACCTGAAATACAAATGCTTTGTAGAAATTAAATTAATAAATCTCTTTAAATACAACAAGATCATACATTAAATCCACCACAGCTGAAGAACTCAAAGGCTACTTTGCATTCCTGAGGAGAAAAATAAAAAGATAAGGGGAAGGACACAGCCTTCAGCTGCATCTTTGCAAGTCTTGACTTTGTGCTTCCATGCCAATGCCACTCTTACATGAAAGGCTTCGGAAAGGCATCAGGTTTCAGTATTTCTGATTAAACAGCGAAGTACAGTAAACAATACCAATAAGCTGTTTAAGCCAGCTGCAGTGCTGTTAGGCTTATAAACATAAACAGACAGGCCACTAAACCAATTGGAGGAGATCTTCCACCAAGATAAATGGGTGCTGCCTAAAGCTGATGACAGATGGTTTTAGAGCAGGTCAGGCACATGGTATCTATGTAGCATCTTGTGTCATATGGAAAGCAATTTCTCTTTCACATGGTTCTCTCCAGCTGAAGGAAAAAATCTTTTTAGATTTTATCACCGCATCATCATCTGATCCTCCAAAGTGAAAACAAATTAACATCACTTCCTTCTAATGCACAGTGATAACCTTCCTCACAGGAATAGGTGTGAAAGTCTGAAGTCTCTTATTTTATTGGGCACAGACATTCTAATGAACTTGCTAATACATCTGCTTATGAAAAACCCTTTCAGTCTAGCATAGTCCCCCGCTCTTCATAGGTCCCTCAGTAACATCATGAAGAGGCTTCCCCAGAGCCCAAAGCTATGCAAGAATCTTTGATGCTGGTGTCAAGAGAGGGGACAACGTTGGAGAACACATCTGCATATTATTCTCACACCACCTGGCCAGTCTGCCCTGACACTGTCTCTGAAACAACAGTTTCTACCTCTTGGTGTCTTTGCAGCACCCTCAGAGGGTGTCTGGCAAAGCAAAATTTTGGGTTGGGGAGCAATGAGATGCATGTTTGGTAGGGACTGGAAAGAAGATCCCTAACTCATTTCAGATGCTAATGACGTTCAGCCAGTATTAGCCCAGGTCAGCGATGAACTCCTGACCTGGAGGGGAAAGACTCTACCACCCATTTTCAATCCCTTGAGCTGCTCAATCCCATGATAATGTCATTTCTGAAACAGCGCCAATGGAGCATAAAAGCAGCAGGCAGGACAGAAGGCATCAAATGCTAATAGCCACTCCTTAACAGAAGAAAGAATCTAATCCCTGGCTTTGAAAAGCACTCAGCCTCCGCATGCTGAAAAGAAGTATGCCGGAGAGCTCTACTGCGTGTGTGCCAGAGGATGTGGACAGCAGAGGCACACGTACCTGGGAATATACTTTTTCTGAGTGCATGAGGAAACCTTATGTTCCCAGGCTTTCCAAGGCACAATTAAACCAGACCTTTATTTTAAGGGCACTGCCAAATAAGTGGCTTGTTTGAACTTGACTCAATCAGGAACCGAAAACACAGAAAAGAAAATAGGAGCAAGTGACCGGATGAGGCTCTGCAAGAGAATTCAAGTCTGACAGATTTATGGAAACCTTGTTTCCATATGGATCAGTACTGCTGCCTCTAGAGCTCCAGCAGCAGCAATCAATGAAAACAATGCTAGCTCAGGCGGATGTCTGCATGCTTAAAAAACTCACGTATATGTGTTTTTACATACAGGCTAAGTAAACAGACGTGCAGAACTCGGGTGGCTTCCTTCTTCATTTGCCACACCAGGCATCCCACCCTAGGGGACACGAGATTCTGCTCTGGTGTACAGCTGTGCTGGTGGGAGGAATCAAAAGAGTGAGCTGATTTACTGAGTTATGAAACGGTGACATACTCTGCATGAAAATGAAAGGAAATATATCCGGGCAGGCAGCGAGAGCAAGGCAATTGGGGGTGGGTGGGAGAAGGCAATGTCATTAGATCTACGGTTATACAGTTACAAAGTCAAAAGGATTTACAAGGCGGGTGAGAACTCTTGTCCTGCTGGTGTATAAATATCAAACTGGCTGTACCCTGTTACACTTAAACACCTGGTAGTGATTGGAGTAATGAAACACACTACTGTCTCCATAAATGCCTCTGTGTGTGTGTGCCTACGCTCATGCACGCATATGTACTTCTGAGAATTATTGATCTTCAGCAAGTAACAGTGATGGGGCTAAATTTGGATGTGGAACAAATTCTGATGACGTCAATGGTGTAATATCGAGAATAAAGGTGGAAAGTGTCATGGTGCTCCTCTCCGTCATTGGGGATTAACTGCAGCCAAAAATGGGCACAGCCTGCACTCTTCCTTCATTTGCCCTTTTCTGAATCTAGCATCTGCAAGCTTGAAAGAGGAAGGAAATTTCATTTCTACTGGTTGGACTGCTGAGTAAGAGGGAAAAATCTGCAACTGAAGCAGAAGATAGAGTGAAAAAAGAGGGTGGAACAGCTTGATTTCCAAGCAGCATAAGAAATCATGTTTTAGAAAAACGCTTCATCTTTACAGGGAGAAGCACTTCCTCCTCCTTTATCTAGATCTTTAATCATGCCCTCGTTCCCCACCCTTGGCAACTGGCCACATCTTATCCTGCATAAAAGGAAGTGCTGTTTCTTCCAAGAACACTTCCTCCTCCTGATTAATTCAACAGTGCATCCACAGCTTTCCCTAGAGTTTTTCCAAAGGAGCAGCTGAGCTAGGCTCAGAGATAACTAGTACATTTCTTGCTCTATGTAATTCGGAAGCCGGACATCCACAGTTGATTTAGACAAGCATGCAAATATGATGGTAAACAAAGCACAGGGAATGATGCACATAACACAATACATGCATTAAGTAAGAAGGCACCTAAGCATACATTTGTTCTGCATAATGCATTCAAATTGTTACAAAATGCAAACCAAACAAACCTGAAAAATTGAAATCAGTATCTTTGTCCAGTGGTGGAGATGTTAAAACCTGTGACCCATCCTTGCCCAGTACTGACAAGCAAATTTCAGTGGCAGCTAAAGGGGAAGCAAAAGCTGAGTGGGACATGCTAAACACGGCATCTTCTTTTAAGAAAAGAGATGGGGTCTAATGACAACATCAATGCTTAGAGCCAGAGTTGTGGCAGCCAAGCTGGAATCTGCTGGTTCTGTTTCTTAAGTTTTTGATAGGAAGTTTTATACCACCTGGAACAAAGGGTGACAGAGTTAGTTTGGGATTTCAGAGAGCCAGGATGAACTTCTTGAGATATAGAGCAACCAGCTCAAGTCCCCCAGGGTCCTTTTTGCCCTGAGAAAACTGGGAACAGTTGCATTTGTCTTCCTCAAAAGCATATGGTGACAATGATACAGCATAAATTGGGATATGATTATGGTTATGGGGGCCACATGATAGGAAG
>JAVHNF010011522.1:0-20934 GCA_034783455.1 Micropsitta finschii | reverse complement strand
TCTTAGTCTGTCCTGCCCTCTTGCACTGTCAATTCAACATGGGGCGGGTGGGGAGAGTTGGAAATATGCCATCAGTTTAAACGGCATTGTTTTATAGCATTAAAGTGTGAGGGCTTTTGCAATAAGAGTATTAAAATGAAAGGGAAAAACGAAACAGTGGATAGATGGGTAGTTTTAAATGGCTGCAACTTCTGCTGCTCATCTCTTGGAAATCTGGTCTATTTTTATGTACCTATTGATTATCTTTCATCAGCTTCCTAAAAGGAAGTGTTTTGCACCAAGCACTGTGACTGACTTAAGGACTCAACACTTGTTCAGCTCAGCTGTTGTTTCTGGTAACTTATCCCAGACAGCCGCCTGCAGAGGAACAGATCCCGAGCACTGTTGAGCCTGCAACTGGAGTCAAATCTGCTGAAGTACAGCCAGAAGGGAAGAAGGGACAGTAGTTTGCTGTTATTCTGCCTTTTTTTTTTTTTTTTTCTTAGAAAATCCAGTAATATATGGAGATTTTTTTGCTTATACCTTTTTTGCTGTAGCGTGCAAGAAGCTTTGTTTGCTTTATTCTTGCAAATAGGTCCTGAAACCCACCATCATCAGGTCTGATTATTCTTTCCGTGAAGTTGTATCTGAAAGTGATGAGTATAGAGAAGTGCTGACCACTGGAATATTTTCTCATTGGAACAGACATGGAGACATCTGTATATCGTCAGTTGTGTAGCTTTTTCTGCAGTTCTATTGTGGACTTTCCTTTTGCTCCCCTGTTCTCAGCCTAACAAAACAACCACTACTTAGGATGCTTGTAAGGAGCCTCCCCACATCACTTTCTGTGTGTGTGACAAGAGTGGATATGCTATTATTTTTGCTTTTCTAGGCTTCTGACTGATTGTGTGCAAGCAAGAAACAAAGTGGTACTTGTGACAGGATGCTAAATGCTTTGTAGTTTTTTTTAAGGGACTACTTGTAATCTTAACATTAACAGATGCCTTTACAGAGAGTGTCTGTGGTTGGGATAAACTGACCTAAATTAGCTTGTAAGAAGCCAAGTGAATAGCTGTGGCTTTTTTAGCTAAGAAGTATTGTGATAGGTAGGACAGATCACATTAGTTTTCTGTATTCAGGGAAAAGTGCTGCCTACCAACCTACTGAATACAGTACTTTAATCACAGGTACGTAGCTTGTTTCTGCAAGAATTTGCCTTTATTCCCTTATCTTTTTCTCAAATAGACAGCAGTTCAGTTTTGAGAGCTTTGACGTTTTCTCATTCTTTTAAATAATGGAAATTTCTTTAATAAATGCTTTTGCAAATCTTGAGAATAAGTCTCATTTGGCATCTGCAAGTTGAAAAGCTAATTGGGTGAAAGCACTTGCATTGTTCTGTTTCCAGAAGTAACAAGAATGCATATCATTATGATGCTTTTTAAAATTTCTTTAACCATATAGAAACTATTCTTTCCCCCTGCTTCCCCATCCCTGTCCTGGCTTTCTTCCAGCACTTCAAAACTTCTGTCACAATTAAAATATTACAATTTTAAGAAAATTTTTAACCATATGCATGAAACTGGAAAATCAAAAAATCTGTCTTACGAATAATTCACTCTGATGATTAGTGAAAAAGAAATAAAGACTTGTAAAGAAATTGTTAGGAATAAAATAGCCTGCCTTTAACATGAGCTCTAAAGAAGTTTTGGATATTACATTCTCAGTTGAAATGCATTCAGTAATCTTGCAAAACATCTAAATTATTGTAATTTATGTTTGAGGATTATCAGAATATGGCAAGAATAGCTGTGTTATGTTAGTGCATTAGGTTTATGGTATGCTAGTACTGACTTATGTGTGGCATGAACTGTCAATCTACTGGAATATTGAAAAATCCTGGCAAAGAAGCTGTTTGAATGTACTTCAACTTGAAGAAGGGCTGGATCTTGAAGTAGTGCTTCTAATACAATACAGTTAGTAGCTATCAGGCTATCATTTTTACTTGAGCTGTGGTGGTGGTATTAATTTCTTTCCACTAGTCTGGCTTATGTAGAATAAATGAGTATATGGATTAGATGCTTATAATACCAGTGAAGGCTGTAGTATATTTTCTGTGGTTACTGTAATACCTCACTATGAAGGTAGTAACTGTGGAGTTCTCATATAATACAGGTTGTAGTCTCTTCAAACTTTGTAAGCTTTTAGTTCATGTATCACTGAGAAACAAGATTTGTTTTGTGTCGCTGCTTTGTTGTGCCTCAATCTAAACTGGGAATTTTGAATTGGAGTTTTAAACTAAAAGTAAGTTCATTCCATTAGCCTGTCAGTCATTACCGTTTGAGTTTGGCAGCAGACATACAGAGACCTATTTCTTCAAGCGTGAGTCCATGTTTACTTCAGCCATCAGTGGGAAGCTATGTGGGACGAAGGCAACCTTCCAAAATCATGACTGTAAAGACAGAAGCAAGATATTCTGGGTCAGTGTTCAGATGGGTGTGCTTTTATACCGAGATTGTTCTGGTCCATTCCAGTGGAGCTGAATGCTGAACCCAGTGTGTATTTGGTCTAGTGACACGTACAGGGTTTCTGATTCTCATCACTTCATGGTGCCTGTGACGCATGCAACTGTGGTGTACAACTTCATCCTTTAAGTGTGTTCTCTTTATTATTTGGTTTTGTGGAAATTTCATCAGTATCTTAGCGTAAAGAGCTATGCCTCATTTTCAAAGCAGCTTGCAAAAACAGTCCAAAGTAAATTTTCTAAATTCAGAAGCACTTCTGTTAACATCTTTCAAGCCAGTCATCCATTTTTTGAGGCTATACAGAAGATTAGAAAATGACAGCTGAATCTGGATGCTGCATGTTTCACTTCTGGAAGGTATTCGAATGCTGGAGTAAGTACGGGAGGGGATTTCTGTAGCAGTCTTCTGTGTCTAATGGTCCTGCTGTTGGAGATAGCAGATGTTGTATTTTAAGTGAGGAAATGTGATGCTGATATTCTAAGCAGAATGAGTTTTAGGTAGTATTATATATTCATTTTAGTATAAGCTGTGTAGGTATGCTTCAATTCACTTAACTGTACTTTGGGTGTTCGGGATAGGGGGGAGTATGTGTGGCTTTGTGTGAGTAATGGAAATGGAGGTGTAGTGATAAGTCTAGTGAAATTCCTTACTAGGAAGTTGAGGAAAATAAAAGAGGCTTTTTCTTTCTTTTCCTTTTTTAAACTCTGGTGTGATAATTATGCGCTTTTTCATTATCTAACTTCTGGTAAATGAAAGAATTCTATTCTGCTGTTTCATTCTGAAATTCTGAAAAAAAAATAAGAAAAACATCTATTTTAGTTGTAAATTTTGAAATGCAAAGCTTTTGTCCTTCCTTTACGGAAGATGTAAATTTTCTAGAAAACTGACTAGAAAGAGTGAAAAACTGTAATGTAAAGCCATAGCGGCAGTAGTTTGAGGAAGTGTTTTCCCTGCTAGGAAGAAGGGCAGGGCTTGAATGGTGGTCGATCCTGAACTGTGTAGGTCACCTGTTCATTTGCTGGTAGTTAGTTGTTATTGCACTTCAGACCTCACTCACTGGCTGTTTCTTGGGAGCATCTGTTGCTTTCTTAGGTCTCCTTTCCTGTGGCGATGTGCTGCCTCCCTTACAAATCTTGTTTGTTGTTTGGGAAGCCCCACTGAGTCCATTTGTATCTCAGTAGTACAAAGTAAAATATGTTGGGGGCTGTTGGTGAGCTTATGAACGATAACAGTGAAAATACCAGCCACTCTGCTATTTTGAGTTCAGCTCAAATCACACCATGTAGGAACTGAACTCTTCCCGACTGTATCAGGAGATAGATGCCTAAATAGATTGGAAGCATTATGGCTTTAGTCTAAAATTTAAACTGAAATTGAATTTCAGGTCATTGACCTCTTCCAGTGAGATAGGTGGTACCAGTGCTTTTTACAAAGGGGAATTGCTTTAAGATGACAGAGGGTAGATTTAGATCAGATACTGGGAAGAAATTTTTTACTGTGAGGGTGGTGAGGCACTGATACAGGTTGCTCAGAGAACTCATAACTGACCCATCTCTGGCAGTGTTCAAGGCCAGGTTGGACAGGACCTTGGGAAACCTAGTCTAATGGAAGGTGTCCCTGCCCATGGCAGGGGGTTGGAACTGTATGATCTGTAAGGTTCCCTCCTACACCAACCATCGTGTCATTCTATGAATTTGTAACATGTCTTCTGTAGCCAGTCTTACACTACTTATTTTAAATGTTTCATTGATAGTGTTTTGTACACTTTAGATTTTAGATCTCCTCTAGTGATAAAACTGGATTTTGTCTCAAATGTGGAAAAATCTATAGCCAGAAGAGTACTTAAAAGTGTAATTATAAAGCTGAAGTAGGAAGAGGTATTGCATGCACAATAGTTGAGAACTGAATAAAATTTTTAGGGACATACTTAATAATTTCAGCATTTTGTTCATAAAAATAGTTGTGTTTGGCTTTTTACATTATCTCTTTCCTTGTAAAAGGCAAAAATAAGTTTAAGAGCTGTGTTGATGAGTAGTTTCTCTTATCTGTTAGAAAGTGGGAGACCAAAACTGAGCCACTGGTATAAAATATGGAAGAAAATGACATACATAAATGTTGATAGCATTGAATCCCTGCTAAGAGTACTGCCATAGATAATATTTAGATAGCATTTGTCAAAATGTTGAACAGCATTATTTTATACTCTGAATAAAAACATGCAAAAAAATTATCCACAAGCTAAATGAAGTGAAAACTGGCCTTTCTTTTCCCAGAGTTCTTAACTAACGGCATTGGCACCCCTCTGCCTCTTGAGGGGAGGGGACCATAATCTCTCTGTTACCTGAGGTCACTTCAGAAGGAGAAGATTTCATAAACAGCACAGGTATCAGAAATTATATTAGCTAAAAGAATGAAGCTGTGTGACACATGAAAATATTTAAGCTTTTTTGACAGTTTTATTGCCAGTGTGCATTTGTCCTGTCTGTGGCTCTTTGATCCCTTGTTATATGGGGACATTTAAAAAGACATGCTGATTATCAAGCTTCTTTTGGCACGGCTGTTTCACAGGAATGTGATTTCCGTGCACGTTAAGTAAGATACTCATGCGTGTATAGTTAAACTTATATTGAAATCTGCAGATAGAGGCAAATTTGATGTTTGCATGGTTGCTGTCTTTTTATCTGTGGTTTTTCACTTCAGCCAGATGCTCTTAAGTAATTTTTCCTTTTGCTGTCAAGAATGCATTGGAAAAATATGAATAGAACTGACAGATTATTTTAATCTGTGCTAATATTTTTCCGCCATGGGATGTATCTTAAAAGTTTATTTTAAAAGTGTTAGTCACTGCTATTAGTGCCATGTTAGACTTGAGACTCTCCTAACAAGTTCCCTGAGATAAGATTTGTTTCTGGTTGTCCTGTTGGAAGGAGATATTCTAGGTGACTGGTATTTCTTACAGAAGACAATTCAACAAGGTACCTTGCATTCTTTGAGGCAGCGAAAGATATGCTTGTTCTATACATTGCTAGTTTAACATATGCCTTGTGGTACAGTTAGTTTCAGTGTAGACTTTTTGCTGTTGGCTAATTATGGTTGCTTGTCATTGCTTAGCTTAATAGCTCTATTTAGACTGCTAGGTGTCTCAGAACTGATGCAGATATATTTGTGGGTGCTCGTTTCTGGCATCCGTGGAATGCATTTTTAGAAAACGCATCTGTGGGATAATGACCTGAAACGGCTTTCTTCTGTTATGATCGGTTTTCAACTCATTATATTTAGTTTTGGTAGTGTTTTGTAAAGACTTTCTTAGGCGCTAAAGGGAAGTAATTTGAAGAATGATAGAACCAGCAAAGCCGCCTTTGCTGCAGCCTTGTCTCGTGGCAGTGCTTTGGTTCTGAGGAGCAAAACTGAATTTGATTTTCCTTTTGGTGTCTGTTAAGAATACTCTACAGATTATCTACTGTCTCAGCCTGTGATACAGTTTTTTTGCTGAGGTGATGAATGCAGAAGACATGGTGATTAAAAGGGTTTTATTTTCCTACCCAGCCATCTGCCTTCACAGAATTTATAGAATCAATGCAGTCTTTGCATTGTGTACCCTCTTTCAATCTCTACTGAAAACTGGTGAGCCCAGAATCTAGAGATGGGGAATTAAAATGGAGATGGAAGTGTGTAGTAGCTTGACTTTCTAGGTATAGATAAAACTTAGTATAGATCTTATTCAAGAATGAGTTGTAGTGAAATCTACCCAGAACTCTCTGAAGATCTGGAGAGCTTCTGTTCTTGCAGGTAATAAAGCCATGTCTAAGGTGCTGAAAAGTTCACAAAATCTTTACTGCAATTTTCAGACTTCTTTGCAAGAACCTACTTAACAGTGAATCCTGCTGCAAAACTGCTCTTGGCAGGGGAGGGAAATCCTGACCTTAGATTCTTTATTTATTAAGTACTTTTATTTGATAGAGACTTTTGCTACTTGAGTGTGGAAGTTTTTGAAGCTTGTTTCATGTTGTTATTAAGCCGACTAGTGCTGAAGCTGTTACAAATTTTTAGTAGTGGGATAAATGGCCAAAATGCAGTTTTGAATAATTGATCCAGAAAACCTCAGTCCAGAATGATGCTTTGGCACTAGAAAGTTCTAAATAGAAGGTCATCAATAAAAATATTGTATTGCTTATAAATACCCATGTCAGAGAAGTGAAGTTAGTATGTTTAAATGTAATTCATTTTTTATGTGTAACCTTCTCTGTGCAAAATCATGGATTCAGTATTTACATGATGTTTTTGAGTGTTCATGCAAAATAGCAGGGTTCCTTGTTAATGGTCTACTAATGAAGCATGAAGAAGGCTTTTTTGGCTTCCAGGTACATTGAGTATAGTAGCCTATGTTTCTTTGGTTTTAATTTGCTTTATATTTCTGTAGATGATCTAAATTAGTCTTTTTTTTTTCTTTCTGAAGATCACACAGTTTTTCAGGATTTAATATCCAGCTGCAGTTTATGTTCAGGTCTTACAGTTAGGAGGGAACTTCTTCAGTGACATTCTAGAATCTAAATACGTTAGACTTACTGGTGAAATGAATCCTTTCTAGGTGAAACTTTAATGCCATGTTACTTATCTGGGTTATTGAGCACAGTGGTGTTTTGAAATTAGTAACACAGAATTTGGAAATAACTACTTCTAACATTAACCAGGCTTATGGCAAAAAAATGAGGGTTTTTTTTGGTTGGGTTTGTTTTTTTTTCCTCCAGTTATATTATTTAGTTCCAGAACTTAGTAGAGCCCTGTTCTTCAATGTGCTGGGAACAAAGCTATTTTAAGAAAAGCAGAGTTATGGTTTGATGCAAATGATAGATTTGTATATGATGCTTTTTGTCCCTTAACCACTTTCTTCAGAGTGCTTAAAATAGCATATCTTTCTTGGATATATTTCTTGTTTTCTCTTTTGAGAGAACTGCTGGTGTGTCCCAGTTATGACTAAGCTGTTGTGTAGTGTTTTTTATGACGTTTCCCACTTCACGGATGGGTTTTTGAGGCACTGAGATTTGAAGGCTCTAGCAAATCTTTAGCTGGTTTGATTCTTGAATGGTGTGCTTTGTCTTAAATCATTCCAGGTCATCCTTCTCCATATTTAGCCAAAATGCAGTCTTTAGAGTGGAGGTAGCAGGGACTTAAATAGCTGTGTTGAATATGGAATGTGGAAATTATTCTAGTATTTACTTACTGTTGTTAAGACTTGCAAGCCCCAGGAAGCTAAAGAACAGGTTACCTGTCCTGTTTGATTGTGTGCTTGTAGGCTAAATAGGCATGGGATGTGGGATTTAAGATGATAGAACTGCATACATGGTAACTGAAATATTGCTCTCTTGACATGGTTACACTTGTGTAAAAAAAAAAAGACTTTTTTTTCTGATGGTTTTAAAATGCAGCTTATAAAATACAGATCTAGAGTTTTCTATACAGTCATCTGTGCTTACATCAGCTAGCATGAGATGTCTGAAAAATACAGAGAATAGTAATTCTCTGTATTTTTCACCCAGAGTGGTGGGATGATGGATGCTGTGCTTCAAAGATACACGGAAACATATGAATTGGAAGACTATAAGAGAAAGAATATTAATTTCCCATGGCAATAGCAAGAATTGATCTGCCCCGCCAAAAACTGTGGATAAAACTACCTACCTGAACTTTACATAGGTCTCTTCCCCTTTTCCATGCCTGTCTCTACTTCTTCACCAAGACAAAATGTAGTAGCTTACATATAATGCTGTTCTGTTCTCTCATGTATGTAAAACTGGGTTTTTTCGTATGTAGAGTAAATCTACAGAATACTGAAAAGAACATGGTGGGAGAGAAGGAAGGAAACCAGACAGGAATTGCTCTGAGTTGTTAGATATTTTAAACTTTTTCAGACTCCAGTCCTCAAAAGTGACCCCAAATATGTAATCATTTCTTCCTTATTTAATCATGCAAGAACTTTTTTACAAAGTGCAGGTAAGGTAGTTTCTAGTCTGCAGTTGGTCCTAATGGAATACTGCAAAGTTTACAGACATGAGAACTAGTATCATTAAATGATAAACAAGCCATTTTGGTGAATTCTGAAATGGAGAGCTAGGAACTTAGTGGGAAAGGTCTGTGTGGTAGGTATGGGATTTGGGGTTTTTTTTGTTTGTTGGGGTTTTATTATTTTAAATATATAATTCTGCATTCTGTTTGCAATTCTACCAACTATAAGTATTTAAGACGGTACAAGTAAATATTCCTTAACAGAGGACCAGGGTATTTAGAATTTGTGGCAGCTACTTACTGTGCTAATTTCTGTACACATGCTTCTAAATTCATTGCAACATTTAAATAACCCAGCCAGTTGCACTCTGAAAAAATAGTCTTGTACAGAAATTAATATAATAATTTTAACCTTAAAATCTTAAGGCCATAGCGAAGGTCAGTTAAGTTACTTCATAATATTACAGAGCAGCTGAAAGGTAATTATTGTTCCAGAATTTTGGGAGCATTACACCTGTAATTATGCATAATAGTAACTGTAGTCATTCAAAATGAACTGCTGACTTGCTTAAATTTCTTAATAGTGCAGTGAACCTTGCCAGCTGCTGTTACTACTTGTACTGTTGCCTGTCCTTCTGCTCACTATCATAGTAGTTAATTAACTTTGGTAAGCAGTTCTGACATCTTTTATATGTTGCTGCTCTTTAGAGGTCTACAGCTGTCTTGTGTTCTTACATGACAGTGAGTTTAAACCTGGGGGACAGCAGCACTTCCCTTTGAAGGATTTGACTAACAGAGTTCAAACTAACAGCATGTTAACTGCTAACAAGAAAGATTCAATGTGGGGCAAATTAGGAATCACTTGGTGACTCTAGTACTTGCCAACCTATTGTATGCACAAATTAAACAGTAGCTACAAAATTACCTGAGTAACTTTCTTCTCCCAGAGCCTTCTCCACCTCCCCCCTTTTTTTGTTTGCCAATTTTTGCATTATTCACCCTTGTGAAGCTACTTCTTGTTCAGGAAATCTGGGGCTGGGATGGGTCTTGGGCTGAAAAGTAAAACTGTGTGAGTTGTTCTCATTTGAAAGTGTGTCCGAGCATAGCTAAGTATCAGGTAATTATAGTGTATTACTAGATACTGTTATATACAAACAGGAGAGCTTGTTTGCCACCCATGTGCTGCTGCTAATTATCTGACCAATACCTCTTCTATTGCTTCTATGTTCCAGGATGATTGTGGTGGACTCTTTATCATAAATACAAGTCTGGGAGCAGAGAATTGAAGGGAAGGAATCTGCCAGGTTGTTTCGCAGATGTTTTACTGGAGAACTTATGATAAACTGAGTTTCCTCATAGAAGAGGAAGCTAATGTCTGACTTAGACTCCAGCTTGATAAACTAGTCTGCCTGGATTCAGATCTCCAGACTGGTTGAAAGTGGGCCATGAATAATAAATACCAATGGGCAAAGCTTGACATGGTTGTTGAGTTGCAAATAAGTATTAGGGCTACCCGGAATAGTGATGGGTTGCTTGAAATCTTGACTGGTAGCTCCAAAGATAAGCTTGTCTAAATTCATGTTTCTGTCTGATTCTTTTTCTTTCCTGTGCCTGCAATGATGTTTGAGTAGTGAGCTGTGGTTTCCAGTGAAAGCTTGCAGCCTCAATATGTAGGGATTTTTTTTGATGGACAAGGAAGGAATGGCCTAACAGCCATATCTGAAATCTCTGTTCTGGTTACATGGTCCGCTTGGTAGGCTGGGTTCACCCTGCTTCCATCCTGTATTTTGTGGGTTTGGATGATTTGTGGAATGACTTCTGGTGTAACACATGCTGCTGACCAGTCTGGCAAAAACTCTGGGAGTTGCTTTCTATTTGTGAGAGGGAAGGATGTATTTCTTAGGCATGTATGTGGCCCTGTATGAAGTTGAATATTGTTCCTGTTGCAACAATCTGCATGGATTGCAATAGAATGGCATCTGGCCTAAATGTTGCTGAAGCTGGACCATGCCAAGGTTCCAAGGTTATTTGCTATCATTATTTCTTTATTTTTCTTTTTGTGGCTTATAAATTGAGGTAGAAGACAGAAGAAGGTGGGAATGTTACCATAAATGAAACTGCCCTGATCTTTTGATGTCGTTTAATGCCTGTCATGACCAAATAAATGCTTTATTCTTTATGCAGCTTGACCGTGCAGCCTCTTCTTGAGTGCCTTGTATGTGAATCAGGTTCCTTTAGAAGATAATCTGAGGCTCTGAGCTTGACCAGGGAGTTTGTTGATCAGAAGAGGGTTTAAACAGGTTGTCTTGCTTCTTGCTCTCTGCTCTTAGAATGAAACACAAGAGTATTTGAACATACATAACTACTGTGGGATTCATATGGAAATATATTAAAATATATTGTGTTCCTGCCTGATGATGAGCAGCAAATCTGGCAAGTTCCTTTTAAGTCCTACTAACAAACTGTCAGTGATAACTGCTATTTTTATTTTTTTTTTTCTGAAGGCCTGCTATTCTGGGGGAAGGAGAGATGACCTTCTCTAACAGGCCTGTAATTCACTGCTGCAACAAGAATAGTGTAACTCTTGGTTTAAGAGATTCTTTCCTTCCCTGTTTGAACATACCATGTGCTCCTAGTTTTGGGGGAAAAAAACTGTCAGGGTGTGGAGGGGAGGAAGGGGACACAAACCCTGATTCCAGGAATACTACAGCAGGTATTGGTATCTCAGCGCATGGGTTCAGGAGTGGGTGAAGTCATTGAGCTTCCCCAGTGGGGAGCTAGCTGCTGGTGGAAACTTTGCATGTTTGTGTTTTGGGTGTGTGTTTTGTTGTGTTGTTATTGTTTAGGTGTTGTGGGTGGAATGGTGTAATGTGAGGTGTCCCTGCCCTTGGCAGGGGGGTTAGAACTGGATGATCTTAAGGTCCTTTCCAGCCCTAACTGTTCTATGATTCTATGATTTACCACTTCCACAGGGTTTGCTATTAATTAAATGCTGGCACTCATGATCTCATGACACTCAATTTGTAGAGATGGAAATACTTTAAAAATTACAAGTGTTACATAAGCTGGGGATTTCTGGAGCTAATGTGTTCTGTGGCACCTCTAGTATGCTTAAATGAAGCAGTGCTAATGGTGTTAAATATGCTGCCCGCTTTTGTCCTGTGAAGTCTCTCTTAAATATTGGCTTATATTCAGATTGCTTTACTTTTCTGTTATTTTTCTTTTCAGGCAAAATTTGAGGGGTGAGCTGTAGGTTCCAGACTCGATGAGTTTCCATCGAAATGTCGGAAAAGTCAGGCCAGAGTACAAAAGCAAAGGATGGGAAAACGAAGTATGCAACGCTCAGTCTGTTTAACACTTACAAGGGAAAGTCACTGGAAACTCAGAAAACCACAGGTGAGTAATCTGACTTCAGTTTTGCATTCTTTCGGTTTTATCATTACTGTAGTATTAAGAGTGCAAAGTATATAAGCACTTAACCACAGCAAGATTTATTTTCTTTTTAACTACTTGATACAACAGTTAAGTGGAAGAGTTCCGGAAAGCAGTGTTGATTACAGTGTCTGGTTAGCTGTAAACAAGAGTATCAGTTCAGGCACTTGCAGTCTAGTAGGAGGTAGAATGTAGGTAAGTAAAAACTGTTCTATAGCTGCAGTATCTGTTTGTTACCAGCATATGGCATGGCATTCCCCAGATGTGCTTTTTACCATATTAACATTTGTGCTACTGGAGGTTTTGGATTAACAAGAAGGCAGTGCTCACTTTAATATCAGGTGCTTTGTCTATTTGCAGACAAACACTAGGTGAAACTGACACTGACCTTTCAAGTAAGTTTACTGTGGGCCTTTTTCAAGATTAATTGGATTGAGAATCAGGAGGGAATGACACTCTGGAGGCTTAGAATTTGATTTGACATATTGCCTAAATTAGGGTGTGAAAGAGATGTGTTTTAAAGGCTAAAACTGAGATGTCTGTAATGATACAGCGTCTAAGGCAGTATCATGTACGTGTTCACCTGAGTTGATTAGTTGGTAGGTTGAATGTCTTGCGTAGTGCATTGGCTTCATATTGCTTTTTCATACTTGTGGTCTGGAGTAAGTGCAATTTGTAAGAATGTTTTTTGCAAGAGCAGGATCTGCCAACTGAAACTGGCAGCAAAAAAGAAATGGGCTACCATGTGGGTATTCCTGGACTCATCAGAGTACATTAAAGTCCAAGAGGAGTAAGAGAATGATGTTTGGCAACATGTTAAAGAATATTAGGATATCAGCATCACATTTTAAATGAGTTCTCTATCTTCCTGCTACTGAGCAGTGTGTATGAAGTTGAGGCAGTATATCCTTTTTCATTTCCGGTATAGGCCAACTGTAGTGATTCACTATTCAAAAAGCACGTAAGTTGTCTCAGACCAAGTATTTCTAATGCTGTTCTTTAAAAGTAAATTATAAAGAACTTTGAATTTCTAATTCTTACACTCATATTTTTCTTGAAGAAACATTTTTGTTGACTTAGGGACCTTTGTATGAACATTGCCTGCTAACAGCATTGTTAACTTTCACTTTCTGTTTTGGCATGCAGTTGCTGCACGCCATGGATTACAGAGTCTTGGGAAAGTTGCTATTTCAAGGAGGATGCCTCCGCCAGCTAACCTCCCCAGTCTTAAAGCAGAGAACAAAGGCAATGACCCTAATGTGAACATTGTGCCTAAAGATGGCACAGGATGGGCTTCAAAACAAGAACAGCACGAAGAAGAAAAGTAAGTGAGATGTGGGGTTTTTTTCTGTGCCATTTCTCCCAAGTCTTTCTAAAGCCAGGGGTGGGCAGGGCCTGGGAAGAAATTGCCTGAACTTGACTGTCCTCAGAGAAAAAAAAAAAAAAAAAAAAAACAGAGGAAAAAGCACTGCTGTTAATTTTCATAAGAAAGATTCTTGCTGATAGGTCAGTAATTAACAAAATGGGTAACAAAACACACACTTAAGTTGAAAGCAGTGTGCTTATCAGTTCCATATGAGGGGTATCAGGTACCTTTAGCCACCTGATTGTGTACATTCTGATGGCTGCTTAAATGAAATACTATATCACATTTTGGTAAGATCTTAAACTTTACTGTAGTTTTAAGACTCCCCCAGTATGTGATATAGACAAAATAGAAGTGATGGTGATGTTGATGCAGTGCTGTATGCTGTGGATAGTACAATTTCCTGTGCTCAGTGCAGTTTCATCTGCTGAGTTTTTCACACTTGTACAGCAGGTCAGGTAAAGAAGAGAGAGACTAAAACTTTTCGATATTTAGTTAGAAAGTATTTTAAAGCAGTTTTTTGTCATATAAACTTAAAATGGGATATGACTCACTATAAAAGTACAAGTGGGTTTTAAGTGTTTATTTTTTAACAGAGGAACTGATTGCATGTCACTAGCACTTGTGAAAGCAAAAGACAACTAAAGGGTGGGGTTCCCCCTCCTTCTTGCTGTCCCTTTATTTCTCCTTGTATACTTTACTACATTTAAATGTCAACTTTTGACATGTCTCTGAAAAGCTGTTGGACTTTAGGAGTATAGTATTGTGTTTAGCTTTTTATTTTAAGCTCATTAAATTACAAATTTACAATTTTCTGCCCAGTGTTTTGTATGTTGTTTTTTTGGTGGGGTTTTTTGGTTTTTTTGGTTGGTTGTTTTTTTTGGTTTGGTTTTTGTTTTTGTTTTTGTTTTTTAAATCTTCCGGTACTTCAAGGCCATTTACCCTTTGTCTGGTTAATTCTGAGTTAAGCCTTTAGTTTGTTTGACTAAAACACCCTTTCATCTACCCTTCCATAGCCTGCTGCTTGTGTTAAAAGTATATTCCAGTAGGTGATGTTATGTTTAAAAACTGAATAAATAGCTATCCCTTACCTGCAACTGGAAGGTGTTTGCCTTTGTATTTTCATATGCATTATTCTGACAAAGGCCTCAAAGTCAACACAGAGGTAAAGCTGGGGATGGGGGGAATTTGTTCTCAGGAACAGGTATGTATGCCCATGTGACAAGTAAATTCTCAGACCATGTAATGCATTTGCTCAAGTATTCAGACAATTATTGTAACTATTGCTGCATTTCTCCAACATGCTTATAAATGCTACTGTTTACATGTAAAGTGTACTGGTATTCCTCTCACAAGTGTTGTGGATAAAGGTACAATTTTGATATCAGCTTGTTTGATATCAGGTTTATCCTTTTTGTGTGTGTGTGTGTCACTGCACTGGAGTTCACATGAGTGAGCTGTTTCTTATAATTCCAGAATGTTTTTTCTGCTGCTTTCTCAAGTTGTTACTCCTTCTATGGGTATCCCTTTTTCTTGGATAGTGCAGCCTGTTGTATATTGGTTTGATGAATTCATATAGTACCAGCTGAGTTCTTCCCACATCACTATCCACATCTATAGGACAGTGTTTGGGTAACTCAAAGCCAAGCGCATTTAGAATTTGAAACAGTGGAACTACAAGGAATAAATTCTTTTAACAGTCTTGTTCCTTGTTTCACTTTGTGTGTGACAAAGTACAGCCATGTAAATTACAGCTTCCCCAATGTCTGCTTAGAAAGTGTGCAGCTCTACGAAGAGACAACTAAGTGGAAACTGAAAAGATGAGAATTCATTCTGGTAATCTGTGGAAACAAATGAAAATTATATTCAGTTACCCTTCTGAGAAGCCAGTGTGTTTCTCCCCAGCAACAATTTTTTTTTGAGGGGTAGGGGGGTTGCTTTTGGGTTTGGGTTTTTTTGGTGATGTTTCCTTCTGTGTCAGTTTAGAGACTACTGTGTAGTGGTTTGGGTTGATCACTGCAGAACTCAAATGGAACTAACTTCTCAGTAGCAGTCCTCAGAGTTTGGAATTACTTCAGGATCTATTTAAAGGATTTGCAATTGTTTACTATAAGTTAACTGGCATGATATTGCACTAGTTATGTTTGTCTTTACTTGCATAATAAAGTCATTCTGCTCTACTGGATTTGTCCTATAATTCCTGTTTAATCAAAAATTACTATTAATGAGCTGGAGGTCTTGTAGACAATAACGCTTTGGAGTCTTAGGTTATCTGAATATACAGATTTTGGAATTAGCTGTACTTGAAAGAAACTAAACAATATTGCTGAATCTGTAGACTACTGAGATCATCTTCAAGAATATGACTGGATTTTTTATTAGAGAAAATGAGTGCTTCTGTCTGCCTCTTCATTGTTAAAATAGTGAAATTGAGAGTGTTCTTACCGAGCTTAAGCTTCTGGACTCCAGTTCATAGCACCCATCAATTTTTTTCAGGGTGTCTTTAGCTTTACTTGTTGGCTCCTTTTATTTCCTAAGTTCTAACATGTATTTGCCTTCTTTCTCTCAGTTCATGATGGTTTTTAAGTGCTTTTCTCTAACTCCCAAGGCAAGAGAACATTGTTATAAATTATTCCCTTCCATGGTTGGCAATTGCTTGGGTTTTAATTTTTCATACACTAGTTAAAAAGTTAAAATTCTGATCATGCCTTGACTATTTTCTGCCCAGCCATTTTCATTCATTCCTCTCCATTTTGAGAAATCTACTTGCGAAGGAATTGGCTAATTTATTCCAATTTTAGCTGTAACTATAACAACTCATTTTATATAAGAACATGCTTTTTCTGCAGAAAAGTAGCTATTGGTTCTTCAGCTGCATAGCTACCTCATTTCATTCACTTGTTTGCAGTAGTAATCCTGAGCATCGTAGTCTGTGCCCACCTTCTTATATTCACAAGTGCTTTCTCTCTAATTCCAGACAGCCAGACGTGCCGCAGACACAGCCAAAACCTGCTGTTCCTGCTCCTCCAGAAGCAGCTCCTGTTGCCAAATCATGGGCCAACACCAAACCAGGTGGACAAGATGGTAAGTGATGTTCAGGTTGGAGGGTTCTTGACCGGCCTAGCAGGCTGTGAATACTGCTGTGAGACCCTCAGACTCGGCAGTGATTTGAATCTTGACTTGGCCAACTGGGACTACAAATTCTGTGGAAGGAACATTCTTGGCCAGAAGGTGAGATGGTCCCCTGTCACTAAAGTGAGCTCCAGCCTCATTTAGCAGCAGGTCTGACTATCTTCTAAAGGGCTGGTATCATCAGCTCCTTTGTTTTGACAGTGAAGTGGTGCTAACAGTGTAAGACCTTGAATGTGGCTGTGATGAGGAGGGAAAATTACAGTCAATAGTTACAATGCATACAATTTTGATGTGACAGGGATAGCCATAAGCAGTTAGTGGTCATTCCAATCATAATTTTGAAACACTTTGTGCAAAGTATGTGTAGTCTTGCTTCTATTTTAAAGTCTGCTACAGCAGCACTTTTCCCTTTATTTTATAGGTTCCTTGGTTGTTTTGATTTCAAAGTGATAGTGTTCAAGTAGAGGTTCTTCTGGGAAAAGCATTAAAGGTGTGGTGGGAAGATCAAAAGAAAGAACAGGAGAGTGGGAAAAGGAAAAAGAAAACATAAAAAGAAGGAGCCATCCCGGTTTTCCCTTCCCAGCATGCGGAGCCCTTCGGCAGCGGCGGCCGGCGGCTCACTGAGGCCGTCTCCTCCGGCACTGTCCCCTCCTTCACCCCGCAGAGCTCACTTTATAAAAGTGATTATTTCGCTGGATTTCCTCAGCTTTCTAATAACCCTGCTGGTATGCTCACCATAAACCGGGGCACTTTATTACAATCCTGATTCAATCATTTAGCAGGATTTAATGGTGTGCGAAAAAAATCCGTCTCCCCCTCACCCCCCAGCTTCAAAATACTTTTAGCAGAACTGAGCCTCCTGTTTCCAATTTTTTCCTCTCTTATTCTTGGGTCTGATGCAAATTCAAGGTTTGAAGTCAGCCCTGTCGCTGTCTTGACTAGAGGATTATTGACCGATCAGCAGCGATTGCCACCGAATTTACCTTGCAATTAACTAAGATAAAGGGTAAGGCAAAATTCACTAGCTACTGCTTTCGTGGGGAGAGGAGGAGAAAGAATATTGCTGGTAATAAATACGAATGAACGAGTTCGGATCGGTTTTCCCCATCTCCTTTCACTCTACTAAAACGTTTGCTCCACAGAGATTTTGCATGGCACACAAGAATGAGGTTTGGATCCACGCAAAAAAATAAAGGGTTCGGGTTTTTCTTTCGGTTAATCAAAGAATGTGGACGGCTTCCACTAAAGTCGTGGGCCCAGGTCCTGAAGCTGGAGAAAATAAGTGGAGAAACGCCGTTTTACAAAGTGGTGGCATTACATCTAGGTTGATGGAAACGGATGCTCGTCGTGGGCATTAAGAAAGCGTCCATCGATCTGTCTGCATGTCTACCCGTCCTTGAACAGAAACAATTAGGACTTAAACAGCCCCATTCTCGGAAGCCGTGGTGGAGGCTCCGGGGGGATCAGAGCCCTCGCTCTCTCCCCCTGTGCTCTTGGGCTGAAAATTTCTCTTGCAGGAATGGCCTTTCCCACGTCGGGCGCCTATCAGGAGGATGGGGCAGCCACCTCCCAGCCCCACTCCCCGGGCCAGTCCGACTCCCTCGCCACGCGTGGCGCCATGGGGGCCGCATTGGGTAAAACAGGGAAAGAAAAAAACCCGAAAGAAAAGGAAATAAAAAAAAAAAATAATTAATTAATTAACTAAACAAAACCAAAACCATAAAACCACCAAATAACAACAACAAACCAAAGCAGAAATTCCTAACAGTAAAGGCAGGTATTTCACGGGGACGGATGCCCCTGTGACCCGCCGGCCTCTCGCCCCGGCCCTCAAAACCACGACCTAGATCTCCGAAAAGTGGGTTTAAACCTCAGCAACAGAGCCCCACGGGCGCAGAGGAGCCCAGCTGGGACGCCCAGCGTCCTCGCTACCCCCGCGCCAAAACGCTGGTCAGGCGGCTACCGCTTCGCGGCCCCCTCTCCCCTGGACCACACCAGGCTATTTGGGGTTTGAGGTTATTTCTCGCAGCCGCTGGCTCTCCTCCGAAACCCTGAGTCCCTTCTGCTGCGATGGCAGAGCAGTTTCCCCGGCTGTGGGGAGGCCGATGCAGACTGCAGGGCTCACCGAAGGAAAGATGGCCTAGATATAATTGAGAAAGCCCTAAGTTTTGGACTGATACAATAGAAGCTGGTTTGGGACTTAAAGAAGTTTTATTGGGTTTACATGAGCTGGAAAATATGCTGTAGCTTGGAGAATTGATATTTAAACTCTCTTTTTTACCTGAGAGATGAGAAATGCAGAATGCTATGGTCATACAGAATCACTTCCACTGAATGTTGTGGGGTTTATTCTGTGCTGTGTGTGCAGTGCTTATCATTACTATTACCACTTTTCTACTTCTGAGGTATTCTTTCTGGTGCTCTTCTGCTCTTGTAGCTTCAATGGAAAATAGCAAACTATAACACCTTTCTATGAATGTTTTTTGCAATCAGTGTACTTTTCTTTCCCTGAAAATATGATGGAATATTAGAACATGGGCTTTTGTATTGCAAAAGCATGCTTTTTAATAGCTGCTTTTCAGTACTCTGCTGAATTCATACCTCTATTTAAAGTAATCTTTGAAACTTTTGCTCCTACATGAGTGTTTCAACTCTGAATATTGCATTTTATTGAAACAGCTGTATGCATGGATCTCAAATTTCTGTTATTCTTGGTCTGCCATGAGTTCATGCACAGCTAATCCATAGTTTGCAGTCTCCTGAAGGGAAAAGACCCCTCCTGTTCTGTACACAGAAGGTAGTCGTCACTAGAAATAGTGTGTGCTGTCACATGCAGAAAAGTGAGCCTGAACTATGGAGGCTGTGAACAGTTGTGACAATAGAAGTTATGAGTTTATTTCTGGTATGATAGATTGGGGTCTCTCACAAAGAACATCACTCTAAGCCAAAGACAGTAATCAATGTGAAACAAATATAGTAGACATTATGTTTTCCAATACTCAAAATATTCATCAACTTTTTCTTATGAGAAAGGGTGTCCCGAGAATATTAAAGACTCCATAAATTGTGGTAACACCTATACCTTCATGTTCAAAGTATTAACATAGGCATATTTCATCCTGGTGCTATGTGTGTTACTTAGCAATGACTGTTTTCTGTTTTCCTTTTTCTTTTTTAATGCATATAATAAAGAATGTTATTTTATTTTATCTTAGTTAGTTTAGTTAGGTGCCCGGTGGACAATATTCAGAGGACCTCTTTTGTGCTAATCCCATCATTCATTACAATAGTTATATTAACAATTGCATTCCAGAATGTTTGGGGTTTTTTTAACATGATAAATTTTACTTGTAGATATGAGACTGAAATCTCTAATTCCATTGCCCCTCCTTGAACAAATAAAGCAGCCTGATTAATGTGTCAAGAATTTGAGATCGCTTATGAATCAACCAGCTGTTTTGTTTCATTATTGTTAGTCTCCCATATCTCTGCAATGCCGCTGCCTTAATAAATAAACCTACCTTTTGAATGGTCATAAAGTGTGAAACAGAAGAAATAAATAAGCACAATATATGAGCATCCTTGCAAAATAACATCTAAACTACCACAGGGAAATCACCATTTACTAGTGCGAAGAAGTATAAGTTAACTAATAAGTCCGCATGTCTGTAAGACAATAAAAGCTTCTTGAAAAATTCCCCTGTAAAGTTGTCTTTTTATGTATATTTTGTATAATAGGTTATTTAAAATTCAGCTGTAAATAATATTTCACCAGATTTTATATAGATTTTCATACTATTGTATACACAGTAAATACTGCAAAGACAGACTACTACACAGCTTGCAAATTGTTTTGTGCAGGATCGTTTTTCTTTAAATGACAATGCCTATTTGAAATTTACTATGCTACAAGAATAGCTTTATGTGAAATCTTGTGAATTTGGAATATTAGTGTAAGATAAATTACTTTTAAATTGAATTTCTAGAATGCAGTAGATTGAGTTTGCCTGGAATGAATAAGGAATTATCCACACTGTTATCTCAAACTTAGATATGCTGCTTTTGAGCAAGCTGGGGAATAATTTAGGAATATTTCTGATAAAGTGCTGTGTATTTCACATTACCTTTGATTACCTGAGAAACAGAAAAGCAATGTTTTGGTAATGTCTTTAAACCATGTTTCATAGGTAAGGTAAAGGTTGAATTTTCAGTTTTGTAAAAGCAGAAGTATAAAAAACTTTCTGCCTTCATCTCTGAGACTTACCTTCTTGAAATCTTTGCATGCCTTAAAAGATTTCATTATTTGTTGCAGATTGTTTTTTTCTACAGCCAGCACAGACTTAAATTTGCTGTATTCCTTAGAACATTTCCCCAGTATGTTCCAGTTCCAGTGGTTATGCAAAACAAAAGGTTCATAGAATCGTAGAATAGTTAGGGTTGGAAAGGACCTTAAGATCATCTAGTTCCAACCCCCCTGCCATGAGCAGGGACACCTCACAC
>JAVHNF010011511.1:0-15071 GCA_034783455.1 Micropsitta finschii | reverse complement strand
GCATAACAAGGGAGAGAAAGGTGTCTGCAGCTGGGCGTTACAAAGAAGAAGCGTGTAGATTTTTACCATATCATTTTATTCAACTTTAATATGGTTTCCATTATTAACTTCTAAAACAAAATGATTTCCAGTTTAGAAAACAATGCACTGACCACATAATTCCTTTTCCATTTTATACAGTTATACAAATATTCTAAATACACATTTTGTCAAGATGGTGGCAAATAAGATTTAACTGTACAGTACATAAGGAAAGAAAATATTTTAAGCATATTTAGAAGCAATAGAAATGTCTATACAAAACAAGCAAAAATGGAATAAAATTTTATATTTAAAGTATTGCAACAGTCCCACAGGTTTGTAACAAAAATGTCTTTGCACAGTTCCTCACAATGCCCCATTAATAGCTAAAGCAAGACAGCAATTCTTAGAAAAAAATGTTTCAAAATGCTACACATGATACTACTGCCTGCACAGTCTGATCAAAATAACCATCTACTTGGAATCAAGCAAAACGCAGGAGGAGATATACCAACCAACTTTAAAATTATCTGTATAAAAGTCATTGCACATTATTTTACTCAGTTGTTTGAAAAGTAAAAAAGTGTATTTACAAAATATTTCGCAGACAAAATTATAAAGTGAATGGATAATATATAAGTAACACGTCTTGATACTGACAGTTCAAGAACACACACAAATGGTTGTATCGGTTCAAGAGGTTTTCAGTACTCCTTCCTCCAGGAAGTAAACTTGACTTCTACTTGGAAATGGATTTACAAGATGTTACACATAGCTATTTATTTCAACATCAGCATTAGAAAACAGTATGTTAGAAACATGAAAGAAGGAAGAAATTTGTACATCTTAAAAAGTGAGCTGTTCGTAGGTCAACAGATGTTTGTTGGTTTTTAATTTAGTTAGGGTAAGTGTTCATTATTCTTCAGATAATAAACCCAACAGTTAAAATGGCAATCCTGGACTAGATGAGAATTGAAAAGCACCATGCACAATAGTCTTAGTGTGGTAAACACTGAAGGGAAAAAAGAGTAGCACCTGGAATCCTGTAACACAGCTTGTTTAAAACTGGTCGAGCAGCTGGCGAAGATA
Source organism: Micropsitta finschii (assembly GCA_034783455.1). Taxonomy (NCBI): domain Eukaryota; kingdom Metazoa; phylum Chordata; class Aves; order Psittaciformes; family Psittacidae; genus Micropsitta; species Micropsitta finschii. Next base: position 13,961 of record JAVHNF010011511.1, on the reverse strand, counting down.
CGGTGCCTTAGACAGTTCTCTGCTTACTCTGGAGAGCTTGAAGAGTACGGGACAGTTGAGGGAGACACACTGGATCTGTCGATCAAAGCAGCCTGTACAGTTCTTGCATATCTAGATTGCATGTCAAAAAGCAAAACAGATTATTGCAAACTTGGAACAAGGAAAGTATAAATCACTTGTGAAGTTCTCAGCACTGAGCAGAAGAGGGCAACCCCACCAGCACCAACCTTCACCTAACACAGAGGGCTCCAGAGCAGCTCTGCTCTGGGTGTGGGGCCTCCTGCAGCTGCCAGGCTGCTCCTTGTGCTGCCGGTGCTGGTGCTGGGCTGGCATTACCCACCCCGCGCCGGGCAGCAGAGTTGAGCAGCTCAGGCCTCAGTCCTGCTCATGGAGTTGTGGTGGCATGTGTTAAAATAGGGTAAATGAGTGGATTAACTGGGGCAGTGTGTTATATCCATGATAAACTTGTCCTGTACAAAAGTTTTCTACTGAAACAAGACAAAACTGTTAGTCTGCAGTTATACACAGGAAAGGGACTGGATAAACTACTCCTGTTTCAAGTTAAGCTTCCAGGTCAGAGTTAATCAATCCCAAGACAGAAATACACAGGGCACGCAGGTTCCACTGCTCTCCTCCTTCATGGATACTTTTTAATGTAGTTAATGCTGCTTGAAAGTACTTCTACCATGAGATACCTGATGGAATCAAATAGCAGCAGGCACAGGGTTTCCAAAGGCCTTCAGAAAACTAAAGGCCCCTCTAAGCTATTTTATTTTTATTCCCTTCCAGTATCTGCCACCTCTGATGGTTCTTCCAAAAACTCAGCAAGTTGCTTCCAGCCACACTTGTGTTTTGTAACATCAAAACGTTACACGGGGTTACCTCACCCTTTGCACCGTTTCAACAACAAATCAAAATCTTTGCCCTTTGCTTTTAAAATTGGTTCCTTTCTTTCTTTTCACATTAAAACTATCTGAGTACCAGCAACCCTCTTGGCCAGACCTGTACCAGCACTGAATCCCTGTGGGCTGTAAATTCACACTGAACAGCAGCTGGAGAGGAGCCACCCTGCTCAGCCATGTCCCACACATGGCACCTCAGAGGATACCAGGTATCTGACCTGCAACCATGACCAAAAGGAACGGGATTTTAACCATCTGTTCAGGAGCAGGATTTAAACTGTTTGTTCCAGGTTCGTAAGCACTAGAAGAACCTCAGAAACAAGCCCACCCTCATTCTGCTGTAAGGCTGTGGCTGGTTTGAATGCAAGAGACCACCTAAAATGGTACTTGAGACACTTTCTAAATTCAGTTTGTGTAGAGGGAAAAAGTCTCTGGCCTTTATCTGTGGCACATAGTTTTTAAGTGTGGTTTAAACTAATGTAGCATTCAGTGTTGTATCAGTTTTCTGCTGGCTCCGGCATGTCTATGATGTAGTACGGCCAAGAATGTAAACTGTGAAGGATATATACATCTTCATATTAAATTAGAGAGGCTGAGTCATCAGATGCTGACTACAACATCGATCCAAGCCCTGCCAACCCATTGGGTGTTGCAAAGACAAAAGACTGCTCTGATGAGACCACTGACCCTTCCATGGGGCTGGCCCCATCTGCCCAGGTCTGATTTATTGCAGAACAAAAGCAATATAAAAGGTTCAGAGTACCACAGAAAACTGCAGAACAGGCGTCACCTTCCTCTATTGCCATTTAGAATGCAGGTCACAGCAAATGTTACAAAATACACACTCACTAATGCAATATTTATGAATAGTGAATGGTAATGGTTTTCTAGCAACGGAACCCCATGGGAACCTATAAAATCAATGCCTGCACTATAGGAACATTCATATCCCTGCAATTCAGACAAGTCTTGAACATGGTTCGCATGCTACTGCTAAAAACACATTGTAACAGAAATATTAATGATAAGCTACAACAGTACAAAACTGAGGTGAGGACAGACACTTTTCTGCAAGGGGAGGCACTGTGCTCTGCTAGGATATACCGGTGAGCGCAGTGAGCCATCCTCTGCACTGACTTCTACCTCAAGGAGCAGGAAAAAAATAACAGCTTGGAAAATTCCTATGACAGGAAAGATAACAAGAAAACCCCCAAGCTAAAACACATTAATTAAACACATAAATAAAGGCATTTTAAACGCATAAATAAAGGCATTTCTTGGGACGTTTTTGTTACTAGAACATCATCAGTTACTTTAATGCAAAAAAGGTGACTCTCATAGTTTCACAACTCTCCATCACTGTCATTATAAAAAGGCACCTACAAACTGTTCTATGATTCTGTGATTCTAAACCATTTAAGATACTCTTAATAAGGAAGAAAAGCATCTTTTTTTTCTGATCTCACCCCCCTTTTGCCTTCAGTTTTATGCAAAGCTGAGGAGAGGAACAGCTGCTATGCTGCCTTCAACAGCAATGGGAAAAAGCAAACAAGCTGCAACACGTTTAGCACCCAGCCTGTGCTTCCCATTTCAGTTGGGGGCATTCAGTAACAGGCTGCTTTGAAATTTCAGCCTGTCTTTGGCTGACAGACATCTGACAGTCCTTTAATCGTACCTTGACCAGCTGTTCCTGCTTACGCTCCAGCTCTCGGATTTCTTGGTTGAGAATCACTGCCACATGCTGTGGCTGGCTTCTGCATTTATTACAGATCCCATACTGGGTCAGTTCATCGCACACGGGACAGTGTAAGGTCGTGAAATACTGGGAGATTGTGCCTTTGCGTCCTTCCAGCTCGCTGTGGGCAGCTGTGGCAGCTTTCTGAATCTTAGAAAAATAGAATCAAGAGGTAATGAACTTTAAAGAGAACAGCTCACCTTATTCCTATGTTACACAGCCTCATTTTTTTGAGAGGAGTACAGAAGTGCAACACAGCCTGCAGGGCATGGCTTCATACACAAATTATTAACATGGATCGCATCACCAAAGAGCGCAGTATTGCCCTGAAGTGATACACAGGGTAGAGCCCACCCACACCTATTTCACATCGAATCTCACCAAAAATGAGAGTAACCAAGGAAATCCTCAGTCACGTGCTAAATTCCTGATCTCATCTCAAACACTGCCTCTTGCAGAGTTCCTCTGCAGGTGCTGATCTACTTCACATCCAAAGGTGTTCCTGGCTGCAGCCCCAGTGGCTGCCTTCTGGATACTGCCTCCATGGAGTTTCTGTGCCGGTGTAGTCCTGGTCACAGAGCTGCCACAGAGCCCATGCTCTGATTTTTCCAGACAAAGCTCCACTGCTGCCCCCTCACCCAGGGAAGTTTGTTCTTTGCACTCATTCCTAGTGCTGCATGCCTTATGCTTCGTGCTAGCCTGCACTCACTGCTTCAAACACAACCTCTGCTCGGTGCTCCCTGGCCTTGCAGAAAATCAGGGCTCTTTTTGCTATTTCAGAGCAGCTTGTTGGAGATACTTAAGGTGAGTGTTGCAGTGCCACTGGAAAGGTAGAGAAGCAGAACTGAACTCCACCAAGGCTACACAAAAAGTGTGCAGTGGAGAACATGATGTAATTTCTGTGCTGCTGAAGTCTACACTAAGCAGAGTCACCAAACTACAGAGATAGTCTTTCACCACCCCTTTTTGTCAGGGGAATCACAGACTAAAATCCAGCTAATACATCTCTTTCTGCATCTCAGTGATTTCTTTTAACTTTTAGGAAACTCAGTTTTGGAAATAATTAGTTTAGAATTTCTGGAGATAAAAGTTTTTTAAAGAAGTGTTCCTGTTGCTGGGGCATTACCACCTTTTCTATAAAAAAGAAAGATCTTCAGAACATCTTGGAAAAACAGGAGCGCCAGCACCTACTATAGTGACATTTAAAACGTGGTACAGCCAAACAGATGCATATAGCTAGTACTGCTAAAAAGTATATGGTCATGGCAAAATATTCTTGAACTATGGAAGGGTTGGAAAGTAGGTGCTGACACTGTGGTTAACTGGGCTGGCCAAGAAAACTGATTTAAAACTAAGTGGGATCTAAGAACCAGGTCTGCATGTCTGGGCATCAAACACTGCCCTGTAAAGTAATTTTTGTTGTTGCCTCATATAAAGCTCATTCCATTAAAAGTCACGATGAAACCAAACATGCTATAGAGGCGCTGTGTTTGTAAACTGTTTCCAAACACTTACCCGTGGCAGCTCATGGTACCAGCTGAAGACGTCTATGCCAATAAGTGAGAAGATCCTTGCCAGCGGTGGCAGAATTTGTTTGGTGATATAGTAGGTAGCGTTCAGCCTCAGGTTGGGATCCTGCAGGACTTCAATGGGCCGCCTCACCAGCTGGATAAGGGGCAGGCCGGGCATGCCGTACACGATGACATAGGGCACTCGCTCCCCAACTCGTGGTTCAGAGCGACGGTCGTAAGCGAGCATTCTCCTGTTTAAAAATAGCCATTAGAATGCATCCAGGGACAAATTCTTAGTTACTTCCTTTGCTTGTAAACTTCCCCATCTGATTATATCAGTATCTTTCCAGGAGACTGAAGTTAGTGTCTAGTATGAAGCACAGGATACAGACCCGTGAACAGAACCAGATTTTAAAACTTGGAACATGAGCCCTAAAGATGTCTTTTGTTTCAGGTCACTTGGGTTTGCATGCAGGTTGCTTTCTAGCTACCTCTTCCTTAAAGAAATATTTTAATGAAGAGCAGCCAGGGTACTAGAAAGAGCTCAAGTATGCACAAAGCAAAGAACAACTGAAGTAGGTATCAGCCCAGGACTTGAATTTTATTTTATTCAAAAAGCATAGCTTAATTTAAAGACCTTTTATATTAAGCAAGGTACAAAATGTGTCAGCTCATCTTATCAATTACTGATAAACAGTATCAACAGTATGAAATACTAACTTTTAGTAAGGTACTTTTTAAAGCCTTGTGATGTATCTAGCAGCACGGAGAGATGCCGCTTACAGTTTTTAAGACATCTGATACCTGTGAGTGATGGGCAACCTTGGAGAGTCAAGCCCTTGGACAAAACCCAAAGCTTAAGTACCAGCAGTGAACACACTCCCGCAGAATCTTGACAAGAGGCTTTACTCTTTAACATGCATGACTCTTTCAAGGACTACAAAATGGCTCTCTAGCACTATCCGATGCCTGATCTCTCTTCACAAGCAGAAGAAAGTCACAGCCAACTGCTGCAACGATATCTGAAGGAGACACCCCACTGCTACCTGCAAATACCTACAATTAGCACTTAATTTCCTTACCTGGTGATTTCCAGGGCTGGTACACATGATCCAGGTTTGTAAGCTGAGCAACCTCTGTACTCTTTTGCAAAGATGAAGTCTTGTATGCTGGCTTTTCCTTCCAGTAACTTCATGCATTGATTCTGAACGTACTGTTTGATCTGACTTATGTCCCGTGTTTCAAATAGCAGCTTGATAGAACACTCAAGTATCTTTACAACCAAAGGAGAAAAGTGAGAAAAACTCATATGCTTAACTAAAAGATAATGAATTCCAAATAAATCAGTAAATTATATGCAGATACTGACACACTGCTTAGAAAAAGTACCAGTTGTGATCTAGAATGTTAATATGACAACAGGTTTCATTCCCTTCCATGAAAAAGCATTCCTAAACACATCACTGGACAACTTTTTCCTCAGTTCAACACATCTTTCATGACATTATCTATACTCTGGCACTAACACTGCTCAACAATTACAGAGGCTTTCCAAAGTATGAGAGATGGTCTTTTCCCTATCATCTAAGATACTCTATAATGACTTTCTGACCACATCAGCAAACAAAAGAACTGGGATTAAAAAGAAAAACTGAAATAAATCCTCCTAAGTGGTTACCATTTTTAATGGCATAAATTTGTTTTGACTTCATTAGGAACAAGAGCCTTTTCTTTTTAAGCCCCCAATACACAGCTTCAAATAAACAGGTAAGGAAGTTTATTTTAAATCAGTTCTTAGCTAAACTAGATTTATGTAAGTGAGCTGCTTAGCAGACACATCAGTGCGGCCCACTCATCTCGGAGTAATACTTACTTCCAGTTAAAGTGAACTTGATCAAGAATGGTCTCCTAGAAAACTTACATGGGGCTGAGGGCTTTTTATGGGGATTTTAGGGGCTGAAAGACAGTAAAGATGGAATGTTCAATTCCTTGTAATGCTATGCAAGATCTTCAATTTGTCTTTCAAATGGCTCATACCAGAAAAGCAGATGAAGTCTCAGACAACTCACAAAGACTAGGAACTCCGAGAAAGGATGAACACACAAAGAAATAATGGAATCCTCTAATTTCTTTCAGGAAGAGATGTGTGAGTATTTTACCTTGGAAACAGCAGGACAGGAGTCCCTTCGGACTGTCTCTATGCCTTTTGCATCAAATACTGGGTCCTTCTGTTCCAGTGTTTCATACATGTAACCCACGTACCTCTTTTTAGTTTGCAGGACACATGGCAAGTAGACCTGGAATGTTAAAACAAAAGACAGCCCAATCCAGCATGTGTTGGGAGTATAAGGTGGCTCTAGAACAAGAAACTGTTAAAGGGACAGATGAGGAAGCTGGGACTCAGTGGTGTCCCATTCTTCAATCACTTCATCTAGCTGCAAAGGCTAAGCAACCTGAAGCTCAGATGAAAAGCAACACGCAGTATAACTTGTTTCGAGTACCCTTATTTTTCTGGATTGCACCTGTCAGCATTTTTAATGTAACCATATTATCTCTCTTTCTTAAAAAGACAGTAATTTCATTTTAAACATCAAAGAAGAAAACTTCCCCAGCTAAAGTAGTGGCTTTGAACTTTCTATTTTCAAACCTCATCTAATTATGAGGTTATGAACCTAGAATCAGTCAGTATCCTGATTTGAGGAAAGCATGTTTATTAAATGCTTATGCTTGCAGAATGGTTTCCTCATGAATGGATTTTTAGGGTATGATTTATTTTGTTTTATCCAACCTTTTACTTCATTCTTGATTCTGTCAGCATTCCTTCACCAGTTTTAAAAGAAACAATGAAGAACAATATTCCCAGGTTTACACACAGTGTAACACCACATCTTCCTGACTCTCCTGAAGAGGGAGCAGCCAGTTTAGATTGCCTCAAGCTGAAGAAGGTCCTACACACAGATGGCTCCACTTCTTGAACAGTGCTCCAGCGTCAAGGCATTTTCCTTTTCCTGTGCTAGGAAGCCACCCTAGGATAGAACTCAGTACTTTGACCCACAGGTGAATAAGAGCACTTGAAGTGAAGCACTTGTCCATCTTCTCAAGTTGCACCTAATGTTTTTTTTCTGGCCAATTACTCCTTCAGCTTAATGACACAGGATCGCCTAACATTGGAAGGGTCCATGTATATTGGTCACGGAGGAAATGCTGCTGTGCCTTCCACATGTATCCTGACTTTCTTGCTAATATTTTTCTGCTGTATTTTCAGTGGAAAATGGCAATTTGCTTACAAATTCTGACTGAACCTGTTGAGTTAGGTATGTACATGTAAGTATTTAGAGCACCTGAGCTGACTGCTAATGACTTTCCATGATAAACTTCCACCAAAATCACTATCACATAGACATGCTCTTCTATAAAATGCTTATTGTCATTAACACTTCTGAAAGCTTACTGAATGAATTTTTATGAAGTTTCATTTTATCTGCATATGTTTCACATGGACATATCCTGAAGTGTGCTAAGTCTGGCTGAAGACTAAATATCAGGCTTGTAATTAATGCACTGGAATCACTTCAAACGATGATGTACATTTCCTCTACCAAATTGCATACATTGCTTTGATTGTATGTAATACAAAACTGAGGGAGATGTTATGCACTTGTAGCCCACAAAGCCAACCATATCCTGGGCTGCATCAAAGACAAGAAGGATATGGACCTGTTGAGGCGAGTCCAGAGGAGTGCCATAAAGATGATTAGAGGAACGGAGCACCTCTGTTATTAAGACCAGGCTGAACAACTGCAACTTTCTCAGCCTGAGAAGGCTCTGGGGAGACCTTATAGCAGCCTTCCGATACCTAAAACGGGCCTATGAGAAATCTGGAGAGGAACCTTTTATAATGGCATGGAGGGATAGGACAAGGGAGAATGGCTTTAAACTGACAGGGTTGGTTTAGATTAGATATTAGGAAGAAACTCTTTACTGTAAGGGTGGTGAGGCACTGGCACAGGTTCCTCAGAGCTGTGGCTGCCCCAATCCCTGGAATTGCTCATGTTGGATGGGGCTTTGAGCAACCTGGTCTAGTGGAAGGTTTCCCTGTCCATGGCAGGGGGGTTGGGACTGGATGAACTTTAAGGTCTCTTCCAACCCAAACCAGTCTGTGATTCTGTGGTTTCTAAATATCGATGAGAAATGAATTTCAAGTTGCCTGGTGCTGCCAAGTGCAACAGGCCACCAGGCATCCTGATGTAAACGTAAGAATATTTATTGTTGCTCATGGCTGCAGCATTCTGGCAAGGAGCTTGCAATGTACCTGCAGAAACAGTACAGCACATAACTGCTGTATATCCTTGTGCTACATTAGTGTCAAGAAAAATCTTCTCTCTTCACTTTTTAAGATAAAAATGTTTTCACTCAACACACTTGATGCAAAATATTTTCCTTTTACCTTTTCAAACTTCAGTTTAACAGGTTTGGGGTTTGTTGCCGTTACAGCTTCAGCAATTTCTTGACCAATCTTAAAAGACTGCTCCTTTGTGGCTCCTTTCAAGAGTACAAACATACTGCAAGAAATCAAACATAGGAAATAAGCACAAATCTATTCCATATAGCTCTCAAAACTTATAAGCTATAGTTTCCTGGTGGCAAGGCAGGGATGTTGTTATCAATTCTGTTCCCTTCCTACATAGAAAAGCCAAAACCTCAGCATTCTGAATGAGATTAGAAGTGCCCAAGACACAACAAACGCTGTGTCTCTCTGCTAAAGCAGGGAACATAACTGCTCCTGGGCTCTGCAAAACTTGAGCTCCCAGGGAAGAACTGTAAAGAGCTCTGGTACATTGTTTTTTCCCTCACTATGGGCAGCAAGAGAATTTTACTTCCTTTCTCCAACTTTTTTTTTCTTAATTCCTTTTTTTCATGAAGTTACTATGAATTTAGACTATTTTTGAAATTTCAAGTCTTTCATCAAATCTGGCTGAAATCAGAGTTATCAAGTTATCACAGTAATCAAGATGTTAAGGAAAGCCAGCCAGACAAGCTTTGTTTCCTATGGCTGAAAAATCATCCAAGCCTAGCCCCAGAGATGGATACACACAGAGCATGGCGATTACTCAGATGAAAGACTGACTGGGAAAGGCGAGCTATTCAGATGATGTATTTCAGGCAGCCTAATCATATCTTTGCATGCTCTGGTGGCTGCTTCTGAATTGTATCCACTTTTGCAGCTTAAAATAATGCCTTCCTCTAAGTACCAACATGCAATGCCTACTAGATTATGAATACTGTTTTCCAAAATAAAAACGGCAGCAGCAACAAGCACAAAAATACTCATTTGATAAATAAGACACATTAATTCACAGCTGAAAAAATAAGATCCCCCCTCTTTTTCTGTTCCTCATGGTTTTCAAAAGAAAGAAAACCCTCCAAGTTCTTTCTAGAAGTCCTAAATGAAACTCCAGGAAAATAAACATATTTTAGTTTGTATACCCAACCAAGGCAGTAAGCAACATCCAAAAAAGGGTCCACACACTCTTTTCAGTATCATAAATTCCCCTATTTGAGACAAAAGAAAAATATGTCTATGAAGAACTACTATGATTTTAAAGCACTGCAAGAAACAGACCATTGACTACCTGTCAGTGTCGCCATACACAACATGAGCACCCCATTTTTTGGTATCGTTCACCAGTTTTATAGCACGCTCCAATGTTTCTCTGGCTTTGTGGACAATGCTATCCCCAACCTGCAAAGTTGAAGATCAATTGTAAATCTTTACTGCTAAACCAAATACTAGCTCTTGGTAAACACAGTCTAAACTTGCTTGATCTGTTTATAAAACATGCTATATTGAGACAATCTATTTTATTTCATGGTTTAAATGCATATACTAAATAAAAAGGTCGTTTATGTTACCCCAAAATAGCAAGAATTACAGCAACAGTGATCAAAAATTATAAATAATTGAAAGAAAGGAATATTTGGTTTAAACTTCTTTAGGCTTATTGGAAGCGTAAGGAGCAAGACAAAATCGCTTCAGATCATTTTCTCTAGGTTTTGGATTCTGCTGATCCCTCCTTTTATGAAAACTATGAAAGAGCTACAATGTTTTATTTTATTTCCACTATTAGAACTGTAATCCCATCTACCTCTGGAAAGAGTTCTACAGAAATGCCAACTCCAACTGTTCTTTTATGGGAAGAAGAAAAATTAGTTGGTTTTTAGTTTGGTTTTTTTTTTTAAGGATCACAAATAAATCCCAAGTGGCTGATTTTCAGTGCTACAAATAACCCCAGCTTTTAAGAAGGTGTTTAGTTTAAATAAATTGCCAATCATAATCCTGTGATGTCTGACTGTACTTTATGAACAGTGTCATTTCCAGAGATTTTCTGCACTTGTATCTGCAACCCTTACCTCGGTGCACGGCATTCTTCCAGAAAAATTAGCAGCAGTATAACCAAATGTAACATTAGCTATAAGTTTAAGGCCCAGCTGACAAGCTTCAAGCATTCGAGTTATAGCCTTGTCATGTTTATAAGACTTCATTGACTGTTTCACCATTATCCTAGTCTTCAAGATTTCTTCTAGCATTCTTGGCAGCACACCCTTTCTTACTGAAGGCTGCCATAAAGGGAACAAAGGAAAAATTATGTTAAGAAGCCAAACCTAAACAGTTAGGAGTAAAAGCAAAACTCTGTACTGTTAGACAATCACTGTTAACAAAGACAAATGAATTAGGAAGATGCCCTAGGCACCAACAGTTTGGCTCTTCCCACAGATAATACAAGCAACCTAGCGCACAGGCAAAACTCTTAAAAGGCAGGGTGAATAGCTTTTTGTTCTTTATTTTCCTCAGCCCTGCTAATGCAATGTTTAGATAACCTTATTAACTGAGACTTCGGTATCAAACTGTTGATTCTCAAGATGTAAAATACTAATGCAATACTGTATTTTAAAAATTCTGCAAATATTCTTTACTGAAAGTTTCTGGTTTACATTACATGTATGTATGCTGGTGACTGGCTACTTACTTGTAAGAGCTCCAGGCCATACTTATTAATTCATTACAAATCAGCCAGCAGTACATATAACATAAAATGTGAACAATAGAAGCCAGTTAAGGGAGGGGAGTTTTCATCTCTCGACCCATGAGTCTTTTCCTAGGAAAGTATTCTGCTATACAGCAGGTGAAGAATGAAGTGTTAACATACACATAATTACTGTTTGATCCCCAAACTGCACAAGTACAGTTTAATTATAGATGAAATAAGCCTTCAGTATAAATGAAAGCACAAAGACGACATTTTATTTCCTGTACTGCCAGAAACTCAGCACTCTGACAAATATCAAAAAACACTGGGAAATGGGAGGCTGAACCTCCCCCCTTCTGTCTGCTCTTAATGCAGCAAAATATAAACTACAGTATCATTTTGATCTTAAGCTAGTCAGCCAACAGGAAGTGAAAATGTCTGTCATGGTGCAGTAATATAATTACCTTGACAAAAGCTACTCCACTGGGTGACACTGTGATATCATGCCTAATCTGGTAAAGTAAGTCGGGAGGTACTCTGAGAGACGTACAGCCAAATTTGAATGCATCATATCTAATAAAGAGAAAAATTAAATATGAATACAATTCATTCATTTAAAGCCTGATCAAGCAAATGCATCAACTCACACTAAAATGCCGATAATGCAAGGACAGAATCACAATTATAATATCAGGTATAAACAAACATACTGTCATTTAAAATTTCTTAGCTACATGCAAAAGGCTATAGGAATGAAGTAGTAATAAATGGCTCCATTACACACATGTAATTTACCAATTCTGTTCTGCATTAATGCATTATTCCCAAATGCTGTACTAGTTGAGGCATGCACTCATACCATAATTCCCTATGGAAACCCTGCATGTTTACCAACCAACACATTCCATGTATTTTCTTCTTACAAATTCTGAATTTCCAAATCAGAAACTTGAAAACCTTATGGTGACACCTCGCAGTCATCGCATGCAGCTTCCCATGCTTCCAAATATTGTTATTTGGAAGAGAGCTAATTGTAACAAGCAACGAGGTATTTTTCCAATGAACAGAATTACTGTTAAGCTCAGTAAGAGATGCTACACAGAATAACTCATTGTATCTTTTCATTTTAACAAGTTAACACCAGAGTGAACTACAGCTGTTAGAAGACAACAACAATTTATTAGCATATAGAGGATTAGTAGTAGCCCTGTTTTGAAAATAGGTAGTGGATTTACCTAACATTTTAACTTACCCTGACCCAATATTAAAAACCAGTATCACCACAATAAAGGAGCAGGTATACACACATACACAGGTATTCTTTTTTTAACAGAACAGAGTCTAATTCTGTATTTAGTTAAAAATACATATTGATGTGTGTATGTGTATGTCTGAGTGTGTACACACAAAGGCACTCATCCACACAGAGGACCTTTATCATCTCTATTGTGTAACAGAAAACAGTGTTGTTGATACATGCCCACTGTTTCCAGTGACAACCAAGGGTTCTCAGTACCTTAGAAAAGGTGATAAAGTCTCTGTGGAACCAAAGTTTGTGAGAAAAGAAAACTTACTTTCCTAAGTTTTCAACGTGTCCAAGGCAGGTTGAAAAGCAGTAGTTGTATGCTATAACAATGGAAGGATATAATGACTGAAAATCTAATACAAGAACAGCATTGCTGTAGAAGCGGGATTCTGGCTCCATTATTAAGGGAACACATTGCGGGGCCTTCATCTGAGCTCGCTGCTGGACGCTGGGTGTCACAGGAATATAATTCATTGGCTTTGCAATACGCAGCATCATAGACTCCACACGATACTGCAAAAAAGTATGGATATAATCATTAAAATTTAAAAATTGCAGAATAAACATGGGTGTATTAAAACTGTGTAAGTGTGCACTTACATTTCCCAAATTCAAAGCACAAAAAGCTAGCTTTCCAAAATATACATTAAAAGCAAGAGTATGGCTATTTTCTATCACATATAGTAGAACTTTTCCATGTGTTCTTTTATCATTTAGCCTTACTCATTAACAGTCAAGTACTTCTGATTTTTATCTATGGAAAAAATAAACATTCAACATGCTGCAACAATATACTGAGGGCCATGCTACAGCCAGTGAATGAGTGTTTGCTAAACTAGTTTTTTAGACCTGCACAATACTGAAGAAAACAAATATACAGCTGACAACCATTTTCTATAGGAATCTGCTCAGCAATTTCATTCCAACATTTGGGAGAACAGAGAAATGACTGTGAGCTGTGTAAGTTGATAATTGTGCCTCCAACCTTTTGACCTTGAGAAGTAACTAGAATGTACCTGTCAGCACCAGAACCAATGGAAGAATCTAAGTCAGCCTATTTCAAAGTGTGCTGCTTTGCACTGGGTACTGTGCTTTCTCTCTGATGATGCCACATGTAGCACAGGAAGCATAAAGCAACAAAGAGTTTCCGAACTTTCACCTTGTTCAAGACATCACAAAATGTCACATGTGGAGGTAGCAACATGAGAAAAACACAGCCCTATTTATGTATTATTCAGTGTGTTAGTAAGGCTTTAAAAGCACTAATAACCAGGTATTCACTCTGCTCACTGACAATAAAACCCGGAATACCTAAAAATTACATACAAGAGTTGCAAAGGACTGAAAAAAATCCCAAAATATCAGTGAATAATCCTATGTAATCCTAAAATCCTGTGCTTTATGCGCTGCCATTCAGCGAGACCTGGACAGGCTGGAGAGTTGGGCAGGGAGAAACTTGATGAAATTCAACAAGGGCAA
>JAVHNF010011507.1:0-10845 GCA_034783455.1 Micropsitta finschii | reverse complement strand
CCGATCTAATAGCAACAGTGCCCTTTGTACACATGACTTTAAGTTCATAATTTGTCTTATATTGGTATAATAACTACTGTCTTCTCATGCTTAGTGTTGCAAGAAAAGCCAGAAGGCATTCAGCATGTATGAAGCCTGAGGCATATGTTGTATTCTCCATAAAAGTGGTAGAGTCCTCTATTGTTTCTGGAAATCTTTGAATGTGTTATTAGACTGTCTCACCATTTGTGTGCATGATAAACTGGGCACTTTTGACTTGATTTATAAAACTGTGGCTATGAAAATGAAATGGCCTTTTATTTCCTTTGGGTAACAGTGAATTATGAAAAGACATATACATTTTCCTGCTGGGAAGTTCACGAGTGCTCTAAGCCCTAGATCTGACTGTGGGCTGAGACTGTGCCTTTGCCTTAGTTATTCACCATTTATATTATTGGAGTACCCAGGAGGATTGAGTCCCACTACTGCCCCAGACCTTGCTGTGCTAGGTGCTGTACAAGGAAGGTTTGAGGACCTCACAACCTTCGATCTCTGTAAATGCCATGGGGCAATAGTCCTGGGAACAGAAGGACACTCATTTTACACACAGGATTCAAACCATCTGCACTGAGGTTGTCATCTCTTATTTTCAGTGGTGAGCTGGAGGGACAGGAGGAGGATTAGAGCAGCACAGGAAATAAATCATTCACATAGCCTTGCTTCAGTGACTCCCCTCTCGGCTCTCTCCACAGCAAGGCCTTCCTCCAGAGCTACACCATTTTCACTTCACTGGGTTCTTGGCTCAGTTTGGACCTGGGAAACACTGCCCCATCTGCTATGGGGGGTGTGTGTGTCTCAGGACAACCCGCGCTCATATGAAATGAAGCTGTGCTCAGCTTTCATCTGGAGTCACAGCTGAATGCATCCCAGCTTGGTTTGGGCTGCCATGATAGCTGGCTGAGGCCACTTGGTTTCATCTGGTGAAGGCTAAATGACTGGAAAGATGAACACAGGGCTTTTTAATTGCCAAGCCACTTGAATCAATAGGGAACTCTACATGCTACTACGTGTGGTCTCCATGGACCCCATATGAAAGATGAAGGCAGCTGTGACCTCGCTTCACCACTCTTACCTCAATCAATAGCTACCAGCTTTTAAAGTCCCAAAAGGTGTGATTAAGCCTCTGCTGCATGAAGTTAGTGTTTCCTAGCATAGAGCCCATTGTCCTAACTGAAAGGACCCAAAAGCCCTTATTCTTTGAGGGTTAATGACCAGATGTCCCTGGAAGGGAGCCCATCAGCCCTGGTCCTCAGTGCCAGGAATTATTGCAGCTGATTTAATTCCCCTTTGCATCCATGTCTTGGCTTCAGTGAGCAGCATGGGGAACTCCACTTGAGTAAATGGGTACATACATGCAGGACTAATCCCAGTGATGTCCTGGGAAAGGACTAGAAAGGGAGCTGTGTTATTTGTTATGGTTGTGTGGAGGATGGTCTTAGTCTGTGAAAAGAAGCATCAGAGAGATGCGCACACAAACCCTTCCATATCTGGAAGTATGATAGTGCATGTTTTAGGTCCATATATCCAGCATTTTCTCTTGAGCTTATGAAGCTCTTATGCTTGTGTAAATGTGATGGTGCCAGCAAAGCTTAAATCAGACTACCCCTTTGCAATAGCAAGTCTTTAATAACACATGAGTAGGACAATTGCTATGTCTGTGTTGAAACAGCAAGGGCAGGTTTATGGTTTGCAACAGCAGGTGCTTCAGCACCTTTAACAGGAAGGGAATGGGCAGTATAGTTTGGAGAAATAAATGAACAATGCAAAACTTGCCTCACATGATGTATGTAAGCTGCACATTCAGCAGTGCTAATACTGATACATCATTTTCTAATGGCCATTTTAATGTCATTTTCATGCAGAAATCCAACAGTATATACATCAGCTTAAAAGGGTTCTTTGAGCAGCTGGCTTTCATACTTGCATTTCTCTTGTGCTCTCTCTCATTATTGATCCCAGAGCTCAAGAGGCAGTGAGGACGTCTCACTCCAAGGAAAATGCTAATACCGGTGTCTTGCTCTCCACATGGTGTATTATTGACTGCACGTTACTCCACCCAGGCAGCACAATTGGACAGGGGATCTGGTTAGCACAGTTACCAGGGCATGTGTCATTACCAGTCTTATGACATGTTTTTGCAGTCGTTAAGGCTTTTATTTTCCCTTCTACATTACAATAGTGAAGAACTTGGCACAGTATTTATAAATCATAAATCTCAAGTCCCTGTGGCCAGGAGCAGCTTTGCTTTTGGAGAAAGAAGAGCCCTGTAAGTCTTCTTTCCATAGGTTGTGCCTTGCAGGTGACTCTGTGTGTAAGCACAGGTCATGAACGTTTTGCTGCTCAAGGACAGAGGCAGAAATAAACTTACTCATGCACAGAGTATGGAGCACAGATGAATCCAGTCATGTTTCACTCTGAGTGCAAGATTAGTTTCCTTTGAAATGCCATCAGAAAGCATTTGTTCACAATCTAGGTCACAGCAACAAAGGCTATGGGAGGGATTGACTGAAGGCATAAGGAGCGAAGCTGAAATTACCTATGTTCAACAGCTGTCTAAGTCTAAGCCAGATGTCTGCAATGTTAAATATTCCATGGGAACAGAGGTCTGTACCCATGCAGACCTTGTAGTGGGAAGAAACTGAACTGTACATTTATGCAAGTCCACACTATGACCTCCTAACTGCCTTACCTGTGCTCCTGCTACAAATCTCTGCTTCCCCTCACACTACAAGTATGCCAAGGCCTCATTTTCACAGCTAGCTCATACTATGCTTTTTTACACTGCATTGCTCCCTTCCCCTGAACAAAATAATTGTACTTTGAGCTCAGTACCATGAACCTAACATTGACACAGATTAAGATGCCCAGCAGTTGATGGGAAACAGAAAATCCAGCTAGACTCATTCAGCATTAACAAATATTTCGAGGTGCATTGCTCAGGCAGTGATTACTTTGCCAGCTGTAGGCAGAGCTACAGAGGAAATTAAAAGGATGAAGTATGCAGAGGGAAAGTAGCGATGTCAGGGCACACTGATTCATAACACAGCAGGGCAAGAGTGGGGTTTAGACTAGAATCTGCTGGATTTTAAGGTTCCTGCCTCTTTGAGAGTCAGTCCATCTGTGAGACGCTCTCTATGCTGTCACGCCAGCAGTGGAGCGGAAACTCTTTCATTTTAACACGCAGGAGGAGGGGGGAAGCTCTCATAAGAGGGAAATATGGCATGTACCTTTTGAAAATACTTCAGGATGCAGCTGCAGATAATGAAGACAAATGATTCCTTCAAAATAAAGATAATAATGGAAACAAGCTATGCCTAGAATACACTTCAGCTTTAGCTTGATGGCAACAAAGATAATAGCGTCATGGAGACTATTAATGCAGTAGGAAGCAGAAAGAGAAAAAAGCTAGAAGGGTGAAAAGTTATTTAGAATCTCGAAGTGATGTGTACAAAAAAAGTCTGAGGCAGGAAATTGTCACTGAGATCATGAAAACATGGCCAGTATATGCCGAATAATGGTAGTGGCCTTGCTACCTTTACTTGCAGATAAGTACAAGTAGCATCTCCAGTGCCCTCTCCAAATTGAGATATCTCAGCAAACAGCATTAAGTGGAAAACAGTTTGAATGTTTCCAGAATTACAGTTCTTTTTGTCAAGAAGCATCAGTCAGGAAAAATCAGCAGGTTTAGGGCAGGATTTGTACTGAAAAAGCAGCCACTGACAGAAAACATCCCAGTCATTCTGGCACTCAGTGGTATTACAAGAGAAAAAATACCAAAAGCTCGTTCAAAGTTCTTCATCCTGTTTTAAATGATGCCGTGAACTTCAGCACAGATACAGAAGATGCTGCTTATGGTAAGAGCTTTTTGGCAGGCTGGAGATTCTGATCCCTGGAAATGGTGAAAAGATCTGAGAGAAAGAAATCTAACCTATACGCACATCTAAACCAGGATAATATTCACCTTATCACTTCACACCTAATTCTATCTGAGAATGCAGCAAGGCTGGAGTGTCCTTTTGGGTCACTTCCTCTCATTTGTAGGGTAAACTGGGACATGAATTAAATGACAGAATAGAAAGACCATGTTTTGAGCTGGAAGTTCTGGAGAAGGAACTGGGAAGATTCAAGGATAGGACAAAACAGATGGGGGAGTAGAAAGCCTGGTTCATGTCTGTCCAACTCATCCCAGGATTGCTGGATGATAACGCAGGCATTGCCTGAGCCCTCATGAACCCTGAGCAGGAGCGTAGCCCTGTTCTGTGTACAGCAATATATGAAGTTGTCACTAAGGTCTGTTGAGAACAAGGGTGGAAGTGTCAAGGACACGCACACCATTGGGATAACTGTACTTACAGATGAGTGCTGAAAGTACAGCTGGCAGCCTTATTAATAAGGTTTAATCTGTTATTCAAGGAGACCATAAAAATATCATGGGAACCTGTGACCTCCCAGAGGGAGACTGACTACTGACTTCACTGGGATGGTTTAAAATGATCTTGTAGCCCTTCAACGCCTCTCCTCTACTATCATCTCATAGGCTTTTGAGAATCTCTGTCACACCTGGCCTTGAAACCTCAGCCTGCTCCTTTCTAAACTTGCCCTGGTAGCTCTTTTAGACTTTCATACGTGTAAAAATCCCCAGAGCCACTGTATTATTCCTCCTCAGAAACCCTGCCTGTGTCAAGGGGTCTCTGATACACAGGACAGTGGTGCGGTGGCACAAGGGCTGTGCCACTGCTCCTGATGGGCTTCCCCAGCCATGTGTCATTGCTCAGATGCTAAAGCTCCTGCAGCAGGAGCAGTCTGTTACACATCCACGCTCCACGTTACAGCAGGGTCTCTGACTGGAGGCAGCAGTACATTACTTCTAAACAGAAAAATATTGCTACTAAGAGAACAAAGACTTTCAGCCAAGATTAACATTTTATTGCCTGGGCGGTAGGTATCAAAAGGCTGTATGGCTCTTTTGGAGACACTTCAGTCCAGTTGGATTAAAATCAGCACAGCTGTTCCCCAAATGGTTTTATAAATGCTTCCAGCCAATGCTACTTCCTGCTGGTGGTATCCTTCTGGAAGCTGCACCATGCTGCTCAGCTTAGCTCAGAGACTTGCCCTTCCTCTTCCTCCTCCTATACTCCCGTGTGTTTACTTCAGGCATAGCAGTCTCCATCCCTGCATCCTCTCTGCAGTTCCCAGCAACAACCCTCAGCATAAAACTGAGCATAGTGTGGAGTTACCTGTAAGTAAATGAAATTGCACAGGCAAACAAGTGAGGCTGCAAGTCTAGGAGACACTGGGTTCCACTTCTCTGCCTCTGATGGGGTGCAGAAGCCTCTGATAGCAATGCAGGGATGAAATGGGGCTGGAAGATTCAGGCCTCTAACTGCACTTGGAAGTGAACAACAGAGGGTGTACGTTTAAAAGACAATAGTTGAGAGTGGCTGTCTTGAAGAAGCCAGGACAGCAGGATGGTGCAGCTCCTCTTCTGCTAAATAGCTGCAGATGGGCCATGCTGGTGGGAGGCTGAACAGCAGAGTGACAGAAGTAGGGTTCAGAGTTTGTCTAAGCTCCTTTTATTGCCCTCCAATGCGCTGTATCCAGCAAGGCTCTTGCTGTGCTCTAGCCTAGACTTCACTCCATCCCTAGGATGCAGATGCCATCTGCAGGAGCCACTCGCTCCAGCCTCCTGCAGGCTGCAATAGCTGTGAGGGGGAGATTGGCTGGCTCAGGCACTTCTCTCAGATTGAAGGTCTCTCCCTGTAGAAGTGAGGGCTTCCCACCTCCAGCAAGTGTGTTTGACAGTAGTTACACAGAAAGACTGGAGCTGTCTGCTCCCGCAGCTGACTTCTTTCCCAGTATGGGCTCTCTGAAATACACAGGTCTGCAGGACCGTTACCTAGTCCAGACTGAGGAGCATCCTCTAAGACAGATGACACGGTGTTCTTAGCTCAGACTGTTTCCAGCTTCTAGGAAGGATGGGTTTGTGTGGATGTTAGCATGAAGCTGGGTTTTATCTTGCTAAAAGCCTCATTTAGTGCAATATATTCAGAAGTCCTGGGCACACCCCCAACATCTTTCTCTGTCCTTTCAGTCACAGAGCAGGTAATGAAATACCAGGACTGAGCTGAAAGCACAACTTCCTGTGAGCCAGGTCCCAACTCACCAAGAAACAAACCGCAGTAAGTGGCTTGTCCTGCTGTGGAGCTTTCCAGGGGTGACCAAGATTGTCAGGTGTGGATAAGCTGTCATCATATTAGAAGCATTTAATAGAAATCAGCAGCTAAAAAGAGCTTTACTTGCCCTGCACACCAGGGAATTGCAGTGCCTGGTGCTGAAGGGTGTAACCTTGTATTCCTTTTTGCCAACTATTTCACTAAATGTCCCAAATTTTTTTCTTGTGGATGTGTGGAATGTGTTCCCTGCTGCCATCCCTCTCTGAAGGGATGGAGCTCCGGGCTCTCTGCAGCTGGAATGTGCCCAACAGCGGTGCCCAGCGCTCAGCCCTCCTTGCTTTCTTCCCTCCAGATGTGAGAAATGCACGTAGTGGTACTTGCCAAATTAAGCATTCTCCTGCAGTGAGGAGAGCAATTTGGCTCCCTAGAACATGTGTGAGCAGATGACAGGTAAGCTCTACCTTCCTGAGAGCGAAACCACTTGTTCCCAGAGGTTTAAGGGTGAAAGCTTGGCCAACAGTGCCTGGGCTTGCAAGAAATCCTGCGGTAAGAAAGCTGAACTGTGCCTCCCCCATCAGTTTCCAGCAGTGTTTAGGAAAGAAGGCAACAGATGCCATCCATTTAAAACAAGCATGTCAGTAACAACCACAGCCTGAATCAAACCAGATGCCATCTCTATGGCTGTTAAGCCTGATGTTTCACAGACTGCCCTAAGCGCCGGACAGTGTAGCCTGAGGCTCCCCAGTTGCTTGTACTTCCTGAAATGGAGACCTCATGCTCACCACTCAGAATCCAGTTAACCTGCCAACAGCACAAAATAGGTCTCCTTCTCCCCAGCCTCTCTGGGAATAGACTTTGCATACACTTAGACTCTGATGAGTAACTAGGAAAGGCAAATTTTCAAGCTCCCTAATGGTACAGGAGGGCCAACAGCATCGCAACCTGAAAATAGGTGCCTGTTCTCAGAACAGTAAAAGTTCACCATTCTGTTCTTTTATTAATACGATCTATTTGGCAGCAAGCATCTTTACCCTACAGAATTTCTCTTTTGGTACTAATAAACTATTCCCAGCAATGTCGTTTTCACAATTTGTGCAGCAACACATATACCAGCACTACTCTCACAAGCAAAAATCATCTTAAACACATCTGTTCTTTATCTGGAGAAGTAAAATATACTCAGACAAGAAACAAGCTTTGAAAAGCAGCTTCCATGAATTTCTCCTACCTTACCTGTACTTTAGAACAGTTCATGTGCTGTCTCTAGGTATTTACAAGACAGCATTATCATCTGATTTATTGAGGCTGCTGAATGCTTGCAGGCACTTTTAGAGTGCTGTAGATTGGTGTATGGCTCTCTGAACAGCACCTCTTGTAAGAGATTGAAACAAACTTTCTGACTTCCTGAGCACCAGAATTTTAGAGGAAAAGCTTATCACAGCAACTTGAATCACTACCAGAGAATCAGGTAACAAACTGAGGTAATGGATACCCCAGGGGTGAGAAATCTAGGGAGTGTTATTTCCTAAAGGAGCCCAAGCACAGGTAAGGAACCTTCAGTCTTTCGTGACACTGGCTCATGCAGCACAGACTCGCTGCCATACAGTGTTAGGAATAAATGCTTTCTCCTCTGGCAGTTATTAATCTGCTTGCATTTACATTAGTGATTTTGTGGAGTGATTACAGGCAATGCACAATCAAAAGTGAAGCTTAAATTTATATTCTTGAAGATTACATGGTGGATACTGTATTACAAAAAGAAAAACTATTACAAAAGCAAAGATTGTATCTCGAACCATTTTCAAAACTAAATATTCAGTCATGTTCTTACAGGAATATCCAATCTGCCATATTCTTAGTATATAGCTCACCCAGTTCCTGTGGCTTTGCTGCTGTGGCACACGACATACAGGAATGCCACTATTTCATCTTTGTCTTACGAATTGTCCAACATGAACTTAATGATTTTCCCCAGTTTGTTACTGAAAATATGCCAATGTCAAAGTGTCTTTGTGATCTTCTATTGGCTGCCCCAACTAGCTCCAACTTTGACATATTCCATGCATAGGTTACTCTGCCTTACCCACCTCTGTAGATTCGCTTGTGGATCTTAGACCTAACTGATGGGACTGACCTGAATTGCTGAAGTAAACATTCTACAGAGGCTTTCCAAGTTTCCCTCTCTTAAACTCACTGATGTGGAAAAACCCTTTAGTTTCTGTGTTATTTCCTTCACCTATAACTAGGTATGGAACTTTTTATTCTCATCCTCTGCAGATCTCTCACTGCCTTAGAAGAACTAGGTGAGATTTATTGTGTTTGAGCTCTAAACACACCAGTCATATGGAAGTTTGTTGTAGTCAGGATTAGAAGTTATTTTGATTCAAAGACCTGAACTTCAAGCTGCTGGACCAACCATGGTGTGGGTGCTGCCTGGTTGTTCCTGCTATTGTCTTTAGAGAAAAAGGGAGGAAGACAAAGAAAGGCACAACTAGAAAAGAGTCTTACATTTCATGGGGGTTTCTCTGGTTTGATATGGTCTCTTTTATAAGATACTGCCATGGAACACGGACCTCAGAGCACTGTTTAGCCCAGCATTTCCACAACAAAACTGCTTTCCCTGAAGGCTGAAATATGGAGAACAATACCAAAATTCTGCCAATGGAGTGACTGCCTCTTGCAGAAGTGGAACAAAGCAATCCAGTTCATTCACATCCTCTTCTTCAACAAGACACTCCCATTTAGCCTGCTTCTGTCAGCTTTAATTACAAACCAGCAATACCCATCCCCATTTCTCTTCTGGATAAACTTCTCCCTTGAATTTGACTTATTTCAGAATGTTGGATGCCAGCTTGGAAATGGAGAAAACATTCTGGAAACTGCAAAACCACTGTTCTCCCTTGACTGTTACACAACACCTTAAAGGACTCTATGGTTCCAAAAGAATCACACACACACAAAAGAAGTATGCAGAACAGTGGAGTAGCCCAGGTGTCAGTAGGCAAAAAGAAAGAAAATTTTCAGCATAAATCACTATTGAAAGCCAAACATTGTGTTAAAACCAATATATATGGGATTACTTTTCCACAAATCTATCTGATACATAAGAAGGGCACAAACCCCTAAACATTTGGTGCTGAAGGATTTAGCATGTGAACAGGAAATACTCCACACTTGCTCAGATTCCTTTCTGTGGCTGTATCCAACCCACTACAGTCAGATTCAGCCCACAGTGGAGGATAACCAGAAGTCATTTTGTCACTGGCATCCCATGGACTCAGCACTGTGAGACCAGAGGCGTCTTTCATAAAGGAGAACAAGCGGGTCAGTGCTGGTGCAGCACGTCCTTGGGGATGCGTCTTACCTGAACCTGTCAAGAGACAAAGCTGCCATCACCTGTCTGCCAACACTTCCTCTGCAGTCAGCAACCTCCCAGCATTGAGAGCTCCTGCAAAGTCATCCGGGAGCAAACGTGTGGCCAGCACGTGTGAGGCAGCCGTGTGCTGAGGAGCAGGGCGGAGAACTGCCCTTGACTGCGCTGATCCAACCAGGTAAGAGCTGTAAAGAAGATACCTCATGGAAATAATCTGTTCAAAGGAAAGCCAGCTTTGGGCATCCTGAACATGCTGCATACAAACAAACTCGGGAGCTGTTCTAGGCATAACCTGGTCACACCACCACCTTCCTTCTCACTGACCAGATCGTTCCACCTGCACTTTTCAAGGGTATGCCCAACATCACTGTGATCTGGAGCAGGTAAACTGATGCCAGAGCTATGGTTGTTCATGTAGTTTTGAGTGAAACTTTTGCAATTGGTGTGTCAAGTCATCCTGTCACAGCTCAGGAAGGCAATGGTCAGACAGGTGCAGGCAAAAGGGAAAACAGGGCAATTAGGGGCTGCGTAACAGACATGTTTTTGGTAATCTTGGTAATGAGCTTGGTGATGATTCTGGCTGTATTAGTGTCTAAGCCCTAGATATTATCTGTGTCTTATAGCCTGGAGAAACTTGTATTGCTTGGCTTGGTGACCGCTATGAGTGTGACCCCACACACGGCCACCATTCACTGCAGATCAAGACAACAGTAAAATTCCATCCTCCTGCTGTGAAACAAGATCATCACTTGAAAGCGAAAGAAGGAAAATATGAAATCTAGCATCATAGACTAAGACCACAGCTGGGTGCCAGACCAAGGGTGTCCTCCCCGGCTCCTGCACGGTTCCACAGCAGGGCCAGCTCACGGGGCACATCTCTGCCCGGGCCGATCGGTGTGTGCTGGTTTCCACCCTTCGCTGCCACCTCTACAGCAGAAGGCAGGACCGTGATGAGCTGCAGCCACGCGCACAGTAACACGGGCTCTGGAGCGCGCTGCGGGGCGCTCCGGTGGACGCCGCTGGTGTGGCTCGGCCTAACGGTGCCTCGTGAAAACCGTTAGAACGCGTTGCAGCGTTTCACCGCGAGCCTCGCGCGACAGCGGTGCCCAACCCACCCGACAGCCCGCCGCCGCTCGGGCATGGGTGCGGGTCCGGGTGCGGGTGCGGCCCGCAGCCACGTCACGTGTGGTTTCTAAAGCCTGTTACAGTCTCTGATCAATGCTATACATACTTTGGTACGTGCAATAAGTTTTTAGAGAA
>JAVHNF010011504.1:9194-19195 GCA_034783455.1 Micropsitta finschii | reverse complement strand
CCGGAGACAGCTCTGCGCCTCCGCCGCCCCCCGCTGCCTTCCCCCCGGCGGCCACAGTCCCGCCACCCGCTGCGGGCACAGCCACCGTCAGGCCCCGGCTTCCCCCCGCGCCGCCGCCGCCGCTGCTTCCCCGGCCCCTCTCTCACCTCCGCCGGCTTGCCCAAGATGTCTGCGGCGGCCGCGCACAGGTCCTGGGCCAGCGCCGGCGGCAGGCGTCCGGCCGGCAGGTTGGTGTCGAGCTCCAGGAACGGCATGGCCCCGGCCCCGCACTACGGCACAGCGCGCCCACACCGCCACTGCCCGGCCCGGCCCCCGCTCCGCCCCCAGCGCGGCCCAAGCCCAGGAACCGGGGCACTCGCGGGTCCCGGGGCTGCTGCAGGAAGGCGGGAGCACCCTGCGCTTCCGCGGCCACAGGCTCCGGGTGTTCCCTATCTTACCCCAGCTGGGTTTGGGGCCTTTCGCTTTTGACACTGTGCTTTGCTGGGATGTGATTTAGAGACTGAGAGCCAGGAACTCCCATCTCACTGACGGATGGGTTGAACGAGTTTTGTGACAGTCCTCAGTGCCGGTGGGAACGCATTTCTGGTAACCGGGATGGACACCTCCGCACGGGGAGAGTTAAGAATGGCAGAGCAGTGATGTCTCAGAACAAGCAGCACTGCAAGAAAGTAAAAGGCAAGCAGAGAGGTTTTGTTTTATCCAATGTATTACCAAACAAGCTTGTGCAATCAGGACTTTGAGCTCCCAAGTTGATAAACGACCCCGCAGGCTGCCTTATAGGGACAGTCTCATCTACATATCAGAGGTGTCTAAGCTAGACATCAGAGCTTTCTCAGAAGCTCAGCTACTGCCCAGTGAGCATTACACATGCTCATTTACAGCAAAAGGTTATGAACTAGCTAGACTAAAGGGGCTGTGCTCTGTTGTGGAAATCTGCCCTTTATGATGTGACCATTGGGTTTTTTACAGTTCTAGGCAATCCTAATGAAAACTGATGGAATTGATAATTTGTTTTGCTGGAGAAATTTCTTGGCCTTTACTGTTGCTAATGAAGACAATACTGGCATGAGGAGCTGTGTGCGTAAACCAGCCAGCACTAAGGCTGGAAAAAAGATTTCTAGGACAGAGACTGTGAAGAGAGAAGGGACGGGGCATCACAGGCAGGCAAAGGGTGGCTGCCTGTGGTGGTAAGCAGTAACACAGACACTGCCTTCAAATCTAGGAAAACAGCAGAAAAAATAACCCAGGAAAACCATTAGATTCCAGGGTAAATTTACAGAAAGACACAATCTTGTAAACAGAAGAGATGATCCCAAGTTTGTTACTGAAACGAAAGCCGTGGGAGTATCTACCCGCCCTGCAAACCCCAGGTTGCAAGCCCACCACTGCCTGATCCCTGGGAGTCACTACCCCCAGGTAAGATGCTGTTTAGCATCCATTTTCTGTTTCTCATTCCCTTAAACACTAAAAATCTCTTCCAGTTCCAAGGCCAAAAAACCCCCAAAACCCACGTGGCAAGGAACCAGCGTATCAGAAAGCCTCCAAAGGGAAAATAAAAGATTCAAGTCATCAGATGTCAGCAATTAGAAGAGAACATGGGACTGTCAGAAACATCTTTAATGATACGTGTTTTCCTTCGCTCTCAATGGCTCACCATGTGAATGGCAGATTGTTCACAGCCTCCCAGAGTTCGTATTAGACAGAAGACATTTGGTTTATTGTTTCTGTCTTGGAGCTGGCAATTAAAATGCTTGTAGGGGGATGAACCTACGACCAAGACAGGACAGCACAGCAGCAAGTAGTCTCAAACCTGCTCAGCCTTTGGAAAATCATGGCAGTTTTTTCCCTTCCCCAGATGTTTTCCTGTGTCATCATCCACTTAGGAATTCCACTCTCAAAATTATATACATATAAAACCCCCCAGCCATTTCCCATTTAAAATTTAACTCAGTTGTAGACAATATTTTGTGAATAAAAGATCCATAAAAACATACTATTCAGCTTGGGAAGAAAGGAAACGGTGGGAATATCATGTGCCTGTTCCTAATACATTGGAGCATGGAAAGAGAGGCCCTTTAATCTCTTGTCTTTATAGAGAACACAATCACAAGACAAAATTTCCTGCTCATGGAAGCTGAAGTATGTCATGGAATTCTCTTTTCAGATGGGAAATTTAAAGATCTCCCTAGGCTCTGGACTAAATCGGGAGTATCTAGAACTGAAACATTAATGAAAAACATCACCAGAACACATCAGGTTTTATAGAGCTTACCAGCAGAAATGTCACTAGCCAAGACATGGTGGTACTGGAGAGAAAAGGAGTTATTTGATTAGTGAGAGAAGCAATTCTGGGATTATTTACTCATTTTGTCCTGTTCTCTACAGGAATTCTTAGACAAGGGTTTCAGGGTAAGGTTCAAGGGCAGCAACTACTTCTGAATGGAAATACGCAGAGATACGTATTCCACCAGATTCTGCATCCTTTACGATTTGCTATTTTCAACTGAAAAAAACTAGAAATGGTTGGATCCTCTCAGTTTTACCTCATAAATTGTACTGCAGTACAAAAGGGGTTTGTATTTGCCAAGAAAAGAGCCCCAAAGCTCCAAAACAACTCTCTGTCCTTTTACTGTGAGATGTCTGTTGCTCAATGCCACAAAACATCTTATTCCTTCAGCTGGGCAGGGTGACTTACTTGGTAAACTTCCATTCAAAACAGTCTCAGAAGACCATGTCTAGATTTACTCCCCCTCTGCATTTTCTGGGAGAAATGTGGATTGCTATTGCAGCATTAGCACAGACAAAACCAATCTGCTCACTATTGTATTATCTTCCAAGCAATCACTGTGAATTCATTCTCTTCATTGTATTCCCTATATAATAGCAAGAGTATTTTAGTTAGGCAATTAAACAAAGGCTGTGGCCACCATTAGCTTTTTCAAGTAGTTTGGTCTTTACCGCAAGAATCTCCCAGAACAGCCCCTATCATGCATACGAGCAGACGAAGCACCAAAGAGATCCAGGCTTCCAGAAATGGGCAGCAGTGGTGTAATCAAAGCTTTGGGAAGATTCCCAGTTGTAGATAAGGAAAATCCTTACAGGAACCTAAAGGCAAATGGAAGGGGGGGGTGTGTGCATGGAGAGACAAGCAAGAGGCCTCAACAGTGATAAACATAAATAAAATAAAATAAAATAAAATAAAATAAAATATAAAATAAAATAAAATAAAATAAAATAAAATAAAATAAAATAAAATAAAATTGTATTCAATGTATTTTCTCACTTTGTGACCTCCTGTAGTTTTGTGCTGTCTGTGCAGACACATGCTGGGAAGGAAGGTGAGGACCAGACATGCCTGCAGTGCTTGCCACTTGAGAAGGAGCTACAAATGTTGAAATCACATGAAAACAACGATCCGCATCCTGTGCACCTCCCCAGTGTTCCCAGTTTCTAGGCTGGCTCAGTTTTTGTCAGGAAATACCATTCATGTCACTACCATCTCTGAAAAGAGTGACGCTGAAATAAAACCCAGATGCACACGTTAAGTAACCCGTAGGGCCTCAGCCTTCTGAATGAATTTAATGTTTTAGGTCTTAAGCCTTCCCCAGCTTCCATGCACAAAGATACAAGAAAGGTCTTGTGGGGGGAGAAACAGTCTGCAGTTTCTGTGTTAGAACTACAATGCTCTTTCCAGTTACACGTAGAACTGTAGGCCAGAGGAGAGATTAAAACAAAAGGGGCATGAAAAATGGTAAGATAGGTTAATTCATTTTAATATCTTCATCAACACAGGTGCCAGATGCTCCTTCAGCTGTGGATGAATTTGAATGTTGCTCAGTTCTTTGATATTGAGGATCATCTCATGGGCTTGAAAGAAAAGCTCTTTCCCCACAGCATCCTCCACCCGCCTGCGCCACTCCATCAGCCGAGGTCTGTCTTCGAAGACATCACAACCAACTCCCACAGGCTGCAGAAAGGGGCAGAGAGCAACAGTGAAGCACTGGGGCTTTCACTTCACCAAGACCACAGGCATCAAAAGTGTGCCTGCAGGTACAGGCAAGGGAAAAAAATCCAGAGGAGCCTGTAGGGGAGCACTAGGAAGGAGGGAATTCTTTGGTTGGGTTCGTCTATGTGGAGCACAGAGGAGCTAGCCTGTGTTTTAAAGGGCATTTACAAGTAAATTCCTGAGTTCTAGAGCAGCTGTTATGAGCAGCAGAGATGCTTGCCACTTACTGTGAGTGATTTTCAGCTACAGCAGTGTGGGCTGACAGTCCCAAAGCCAGATGCACAGTTTGCCTTAGGGAGTGCTGTATTACAGAGCAAGACCCCAGCACAAAACACTAAGTATTTAACTGAACTTACGTCTTAGCTGACATCATCTACCTTACTTCTGCTTTCTGCCTGTGCCACTCTCTGAAACACAAAGCTGTGGAGAAGCAGAACTGTCTTTGGGACTTTGTTCAGTCTTTAGGACGCAGAAGGAATCAGACCCTGGTCTGAACACCCAGTTTATAACAGACTTGATTGCCTGTGTCTGAGAATCAGTTTTGCATCTTCCAAACATCACATGGGCAAGTACCATCTGAAGTACAATGTGGCTATATCATTTTCTTATTTCATCAGACCTGTTTGCTATTGTTTCTCACCTCCTTCTCTGGAGGGTAAAAATGACATCAGGATGAAGGATGAAGAAGTATTGTTAGAGGAAAGAAACAGAAAAGATCTGTTGCAACCAGCTTTTCTTTTCTCTCTTTTTGAACTAGTTTTCTGAACCCACTCCCATATTCTCCTCATTGTCTTAGCTATGTTGAGATATGCCCTCACTCCTCTCTCCACATGCTGCATCCCTCCCTGCCAGGCAGCATGTTTTCCCTTGCACTGGGCCTTCCTTACCACATTCCAGCACTCACCTGCATCAGCTCCACCACGGCCACAAGATCTGCCAGAGAGATCTCACTTCCAATGATAAAAGCCTTGTCCTGCAGAAACCTCTCCTCAAATTGCTTCAGGGAAGCAGAAAGCCCCTCCATAACCTCCTGGAGTTTCTCAGAGGGCAGTGGCTGCCCTGTGAACAGGGGAATCAGCACCTGAGGAGAAAAGGAATTGAAGAGTACAGCCAGCCATTTTCTGATGGATCTGGTGGTGGTCACTTAAGTTACACTCCATGAACTCACCATGGTCAGTGATCTGCAGGATGGGATGATGCTAGAGCTTCATGGACTGCTGCACATGTGAGTAGCTCATGGACAGAAAGCACGCAAGCAGTCCTAAGCAGCTCATCTGCTGTGACAGTAACCTCAGCTAATGGGCAGCAATATGCAGAACAAAACCAGTTTTGTTCCTGGCAGTTCTGCCCTGCCACCCCACCTTGGTGGGTGACAAAACAGCAACAGCTCCAGGGAAGACATCTGTGCCATAGCCAGCTCTGCTGTGTCCTGTGATTCAGCAGGCTGCCTGCACCCCTGTTACAGCACTGCCTGTATCCACCCTGTTGTGTGGCCGGGTGCTGGAGGCAGGGTGATGGGAAGGAGGGCACGGTGGTGGCTGCGGTGGGGAGCGTAGGAGGCCCTGGAGTGCATCAGCACTGGCTGGCAATGCAGGAAATAGCTTCCCCTGTGTGACAGCAGCCAGCGAGGTTGGGAATGGGTA
Organism: Micropsitta finschii; assembly: GCA_034783455.1. NCBI lineage: Eukaryota > Metazoa > Chordata > Aves > Psittaciformes > Psittacidae > Micropsitta > Micropsitta finschii. Next base: position 13,546 of record JAVHNF010011504.1, on the reverse strand, counting down.
AGCACCATTTTTACACCAGCCCTTCTGTGGCCTCCCAGGCATCATTCTTTAAACCACTCGAAGTTTTTCCAGAGCAGTTATGGAAAGGTTGGTCATTGTCTGCACAGGCTTGCTAGCACAGGGGGTGGTTGCCTTTCCTTCACAGAGGTGCACACACCATCGGAGCCTGCAGTGTTTAACAGCAATGTGCCTCCACCTACCACATCTAAAGAAACATAGCTTATTTAGAGAAGAATGAATACAGATTTCCACTGGTGGGAGTGGACTCTATTTCTACTTACTGCTGGTATTTTCAACAATTCAAGTTGGGATTGCTTAATCCCAGCCAGGATTTTTGCCAAATACGTGTGGAATCTATTTCACCAGAAAATTCATGGCCAGCTCTCTTCCTGAGTGATTCCAATTAGGCATGATGGGATCTCCAGATATAATCACTTGAAACAGCATCTTCTTCCTTTTCTGTATCTCAGAGCAGCCCACCTTCTCCCATGTCTACCTAATATGTCTTCTGTTACATGGTGGCTTTATATGTTTTGTTATTCTGAGGATCTTTTCTGTATCTGGGTTATCTAATCAGCAACAGCAACTGCTTGGATTTCCTTTTGTTTCCCAAGAGCAGCCTGCAAGGACTGAAAGAAACTGCTTCTTGTATGAATCTGACTCATATTTGAATTGTTTCTCTGTGCTCTCTAGCCAAAAATTGAAATGTCAATAAATCAAGAGGCTAGTCCTAATGCGCTTTGTTGGGCACAAGGGCAAACTTTACACAGGAAGAAGTTCTCACCTGTTTACTGACAACCCTGACTTCACCTGAAATTCCATGCCACAGCTGCACTGGAAGGGCTGTATTTGCAGCCGGGTCTCTCCAAGGATAGCTGCATTAACTGTCTGGTGAGTTGGCTGGAAATAAATGCCCAGCAACATCATCTAACACTGAGTGATTTTCTGCCTCAAGGTGGTTATTCTGACTTTGCCTAACTATACATTCATCTGGCCACACCGAATAAAGAGATGTCGTTCTCTCTGTGTCTCTGTTCTATTTCTATCTCAGAGCAGTACCTAAGTGTGGTGCAAGAAGAAGGCTCCTTCTGGATTTCCACCCAGATGGGGCTGCAGCGACTTGTATGAAGAATGCAACCCTGGCTGCTTCCAGCAGCTGAGCACAAGCTCGCCAGAGAAGCAAAACTTCTGCCTATGTGCATGCTCTGCACAGCTGTGCAGGGAGGGAGAGGCCCTTGGAGGCAATATCCAATCTGTTACACATTTGTTCACAAATCCAGGCAATGGAAGTCTGCTGGGCTTGGAGACCTTCTGTACCAGACCTGTCACAGAATCACTGAAGCTGCTTTTGCCAGATCCTGATGTTGAGCAATTGGGCACAGCTGCCTCTCTGGCAGCCCCTCTCAGCTAAGAATGGCCTGGGTCTGCTATTTCAGCATGATGAACTCTCTCCGAATTGGGACTGTCCAAATGCTCAGTATTCCACCAGGAAAGCATGGCTTTACTCACATTTAAATGTTCCGTCTCCTTACCTTGATCCACATGGTCTTAGGAGCGTTAGCCCGGATATTAGTGTGATGCCACGAGAGGTATTCATCTACCTGGGCCCGTTTCTGTATGTCTGATGGGTACCAATGGTCGGGTGTATTGTACTTTCGACTCAGATACAGCAGAATAGCGGTGCTGCTCAGACAGTAACGAGACAAGAAAGGGGCAGGGAGTTACAATGCAGAATGCTTTCACCTAAGCTCCTTCTCCTGCCTCTTCTGAACTTGCTTCTTCCACTAAAAAGCATTCAGATCAGGATTTCTGATGGGGTCTAGGGACCACAGATAAGCATCTAATTCACATGGATATCAGGCAGCACTTAGTTCCCACGAATCACCTTAATCACCTTAACTCATCACTTTAGTTCCCATGGAAACCTTAACCCACCGGAAAATCACAGCACTGTTCCATAGTGCAGACTACTGCCCGATGGTACCAGGGTGAGCAAACAATAAACCTCGATAATCATCCGTCACCACTGCTGATCCCACTTGTTCCTCGACTGTTCTGAGCCATCTCTCTGAGACCTGTGCATGTTTATATGCCTGTGTATGAAATGAAACTCTCTAATGGGTTATGATGCCTTTTCATCTGATCTGTCTCTAGGCTGCAGCTTCCAGTGAAGTCAATGGAGGTCCCAGCAAGGAAAGCCTACAGAACCTTTGTTTGTGTACCCAGATGTTTGTATTTTCATTAATTGGCAGGAGAGATCACATGGAAAAATGCTCCGGTCACCTGCAGCTGTAGGATGTTACTACAAAAGAGATGCCACAGAAAATCTTGTGCTGAGAAAATGGACGAAGATGCAGATCCTGCTGCTATGCTGGTACTGTGCAGTTCAATTATTTCAGTATTAGGATACCATTAAGCAGTCTCCACATGAACTTTACAATGTAAACGCTGATTTTTGTCTCTGTAGGTGTTTACTTGGCCATTGTGACTAATGCAGATAAACAGGATTTTTCCCAGGGTAAAAGGCATTTTTATAAGCTATAAACACTTCCCAGGAATGTTTATGATCCCATTTTGAGGTAAGTGCATTCAGGGTAAGACCAAGAAGTGATTTGTTTGCAGCTGGTTTGTTTGCGTTCTGAAACATAATTCAAATGGGAAATGGAAACAGAGCAAACGAGGTTATCCTATTGAAAATAACCAACATGTTCATCAGTTCTGTGATCCTTAATCAATCAGCAGGAATGATGCCTCCTAAATGCTGCACATGCTACTGGTAACCAAAGAGGTCTAAGGACTGAGTTCTTACCATTCTCCTAGGGTAAAGTCTCCATCCTTTAGCGCTGGTACCTTCTTCAAGAGGCTGACTTTGCCGGCTCCTTCACTATTTGACGGCCCTACGAGCATGAAGTCAGAGGTTAGAATTGTATCTGCTAGTGAACAATAAAGGAAATGCCTGTAGCCACCAACTCTCAGCCAGTGAACTGTGTTAAATTTTCCAATATGGAAAACTTAAGTTTTCCGATATGGTCAAATGTCACAATTAAAAGGTAATGCAATTGGGCAGTCAGTGTAAAAGCTATCTGCAGAGGGCAGTTGGCTCAGGCCAGGCACATGGCATGGAGTAGTTCATGTTCCCATACAGGAATTCTGTTGCTTGACTCAGTCATACTCCCAAAACTTCCTGAAAAAAATCACTCCCTGAGAGACATTAAGATACCAGAATGAAAGTACTGATGTGGAAAACACTATTGCAGATAACCGGGAACAGCTGACTGGAACAGTACCCTACAGCTTTAGAGACAGGGAGGAGAAAGACAGAAGTTAGGATGGAGATCGCTGAGCACCTACAAAACATGTAGTATTTGCCAAGGAAGCCGGGTCTGGAAAAGTTGGGTTTGCATGCAGAACATCCTAACAAGGGCAGATGGTTGCAGCTCCTGCTCCTGTTCCCACAGGCAGCACCAAAACAAAATAATTTTCCTGTAGTTTGTGATTGACTCCAGCTGGGATGGAGTCGTGATGGAGAGCGACTGAAAAGCCCTTGTGCCCACAGAGATCACTGCAGTGGCTCATTAATCAGACAGCTCAGCTGGCTTATGGCACATGAGCAAAATCTTCCTGTTTGTTTGCTTCTAAAGAGCAGAGGGAATTGTGCATCTACAAAGAAAGTAAATGCTGTCAACAGAGCTGATCCCTCAGCAGACACAGTTGAGGATATTCCCTGAGTTTTTGCTGGGATGGGGAAAACCATGAATGCCAGCAATACAACCTGTGAAATAACTCACTCTGCCACAGTGGACACTGGCTAGGGGCAGGGAAGCTCAGACACCTCTGCCCTGCATTACTCCTGGCTCTGTGTTACTCCTCACTCTGCAGGTCAACCTGCCTCCATCAGGAAAACACAGAAGGAAGACACCATCCACAGTCCCTTGGAGTTTGGAGGCATTAACAGCTGACTGCCTCCTCAGGTTTTCAGTTTCCTGCTGCAGACATTGGGCTTGACAGTCAGCAGTTAAATACCAGGGAACTGTAGAAAAGACTAGGAACACCTAAGTAAGAAAAGGTGTGAGGAGCTTGTTTGCTTTGCTTGTTTGAAGTGCTCACTAGAAGGAGACATCACACCCACAGTACAAATCCTGATGGAATCAGCCTGGGCAGCAGGAGGTTTTCTACAAAAATCTCTTTGTTCAAAATGAAACTAAGGGCCATCAACTGACAGGCAGTGATCTGCATCGCCAAGAACTCGCTGTCCCCATGCAGGAGGCAGCATCATCATCTGCTTTACTGGACAAATGTGCAGCAGGGAATAGTCTCCATAAAGCAAAACCAGCCTTTGGACTGTGAAGTTT
>JAVHNF010011497.1:0-15069 GCA_034783455.1 Micropsitta finschii | reverse complement strand
TTGGCTCTTTCAACAGAATGCCAAGACACCTTGAGCTCTAAGACTCTATCCTGAACATGCAATGGCTTGAACCCAGCATACACAGAAGAGCCTTAGGAGACAGAATGAAGGTCACAAATTCAGTCCACAGAACCATCAGGGCCTGTGTAAGACTGAAGAATTAACTTCCACAAGTACTACAGGCAATTACACACCTTCCCTTGCAAGAGCAGGACTCATTTTTATGACCAAAAAGTATACAAAACATAGCACTGCAGAAACTTTTTCTCTTTCATCCTCTCCCCAAGGCACAACTGTTAGGTGTGGTTTGTCATTCCACTTAGCGAAGTACTGGAAGGCATGCCACTGCTCTACCAGAAGGGCTGCAGAAGAATGTACAGACAGAGGGGAGGGAAGACACAATGCCAACTGGCATTCACCTGGGGTTTTTTTGAGAAATACTTCAAAAGCAAATATTCCAACAGTTTTTCCGTTTAGTAGAATGGTTTCTCTGACTAGCTTTTTTCAGCCTTTGGGTGTGATTAAATCTCTACACACCCCAACTCCCTCAAACATAATTCTTACTCTTAAATCTTGATATTTATATTATTATTTTTACAAATTAATCTTTCTCCATGGAGTGTACCATAATGCTCTAGGGAGGCTTGTATGTTCCTGTGAGTCTTGTAAGAGTTTTGCCAGAAAGTCTGAACTACTAAACAGATCAAAGAGAAAGTAATAAGATAAAAAACAGGGTTCTCCAGACAGGTCAACCATCTCCCCTCGACAAGAAAAAAGGATGGTTCACAGAAACAATCAGGTTTCAAATTTAGAGGAATTATGCCTTAAAGTACTATAGATGTCATTCCTATACTAATGATTACTGACTGGTTTCACTGAATAGGAGACCAATAGTCTCACGTTAAGCTTTAACTGATGAATTACAGATACAATTTTAGTCTGCACAAACTGCAGTGATATGGAAGAGTCCAAAAAGCCACACAAGCCTCGCAGACCAAGTAAGCCAGAAACTGCCTACCTATGTCCACTGCTTTAAAGCATCAGAAACATTACAACACTGAGAGTGCTAAGTGCAGACATACATACGAAATTCTAAAACAGATTTGCCAAAAGATTTAATAGCCAACTTTTCTTCCAATCCTGCTGCTTCAAAAGCTCAACAAGCTAGGTGGCCAAGCAATAGCACAGGTAGGTCTTTAAACCAAACCAAAATTAAATGAAGCCAACAGTGATAGTTTATTTCAGCAGAAGAAGATAAGAATTTATACAAGAGATATATAGGTTTATATCTTAAATCTAAAAAAAAAAAATAATAAAAAAAATAATTATTTACAATGTTATATTCAATATACAAATTTATCCGTGTACCCTGTTTTCTCCGTATGCTGACTTCCAACTCAGTTTGTCAGAACACATAGTTTCTGGTCAAAAAGCACTGAACTGCTGTGACACTTTTTACTTTCTAAGTAGAACAAACAAACAAACAAACAAACAAAAAATGTGTTGAACTGCTTTAGGCTTTGCCTAAACTAGGATTAAATAGAAACAATGCAAGTGGCCTCACCAATGAGAAGACCAAAAAAAAAAAATATTTTATTCAGCAAGGTTGGAATTTCCAGAGTTTATAAAAATATATGCTAAGGATCTTAGTGTTAGGCCAGACCCATTTATAGCCTAGAACCATTTTATGCAGCAAAACAAAATGCTACACTCATTCCAAGTTCACAGATAACTAATACAGCTAATTAAAACACCAGCTAAATGCCAAGTATAATTGAAAAATTCCCTAAAACAGTAACAGCAAGTTATCAAATTCTACATAATTGATTACACAGTCAATACTCCTACTCCTAATTTTAATGATCTCATACATCATGAAAATCCTACAGAATCACTCAAATAATGTTATGCTTTTCAGGATATATAATATTTCTATGCATATAATGTGCAGAAAACCTAGTAATTGCATTTACCTCACATTAGGCTCTTGGGAAAAACAATTTTCCACATCAAGAGTCAGATCTGCAGCGAGAATCATGCATAGATGTACGTGTTGAATTCCAGGGGGATCTTGCAAATTAACTGAAACTACAACACAGAACATTTCTGAAATCTTAAGATGGATAGTGAAGAATGCACCGTGTGCTTTAGCAGCTTGCTAAGGAATCCTTCTAGTCTTTTAAAACAGATGTTTGTATTTGCTTACTAAATATGCACCTTGATCAGATGCAGCATGACATCAGAACAAGCATCTGACTTAAAAAAAATGAAGCTCAAAATCTCAGTGGCAATGTTTTCTATGCACACTTTTTGTTTTCCTCGACTTTTTCTGTTAGATCTACTACTCAACTTTAAAACAATACACAATTTACTGGCCAGGAGAACTGTGGAGCTAAAAGGTGGGGAGAGGGGAAGAAAGTGAGAGGACCAGGTTCCAGAAGAAACACAATTACTAGATGATACACAAATGCATTTTGCACACACTGAACACACAGAATAAATTATATACACTATAACACAAAGAAAAAGAACTACTTCAGAAATAGATAAGAATTTGAAGCACTGGGTAATTAAAAATACCAGAAGGCAGCATTCTTACAGGGAAAGAAAATGAAAAAGCACAGTAACCACCACCACCATTTTTATGCTTGCGTACTTTTCCCTTCGTATGTAGGGAAAAAACAAAACTCTTGGAGGAAAAAAAAAATCTTGCACACACACAGAGGGTCACACAAGCTATGAAAGAGATACTTAACACAGGCTCCTGAACAGATGACAAGCTATTAAGCTTTCACCTTTAGGTAGTTAGGATGATCTGATGTCTCTTTTATAAATCTCCTTTTTTTTTTTTAATTAAAACCTACAATGTGTTTAACAAGCAATTCTTCCATCAATCTTTGATGTGTTTTACTTATAAAGCAGTGACAATTTTCAGATCAGACTCTTTAAAGTTCCAGAGAAACCATTTTCCACTCACTTGCTTTGAAAGCCATTATAACAATTTGATGAAGAACAGCAGCAGGGGGCTAACAGAAGCCAAGGCTTAGTAACAATCTTTAGATTTTTCTCCTAAGACTTTCTCACAGACCCTCCTAACAAAGATCCTCAGGGCTTTTCATCTTCTCCTCACAAACTCCTCAAAACGATCAATTCAAAGTGCCTGCTCCTGGAGCAACTAGCTCCCGGTTCTGATATCTTCTTAATTTCACTTTTACCTCTCAATTTTGATAGACTCAACTGAAATCTGATTCTCATAATGGTGGTCATGTCCTCATCCTTTTCCTGTTGGGTAAAAACAATACACAGTAGGATTTAAGAAGTAACTTGGGAACATCTTCTAAACTGTTATCTATTCTAAAGAAAGCACTGTCAAAGACAAATATATCCATTACTTAAAAGTCATATACAACTGTCATTCAGTTAATTGAATTAACTAGCGATTAACTGATTAGTGATTTATATACAGTTCAATGTTTTACTGCAGTATTTCAGAAACCTTTATAATGACAGTGACCCTGTAATAGTTTAATTTTTGGAATACAAAGAACCATGAAAGCCAACTGCAAATCATCTTCACTTACTCTGTAAAAATGCGAACTGTGTGTGACAAATGGTAAGTTCTTTGCTTATAGTTTCATGCAAATGTAGAAATCAAAGTTTTATGGAAAACAACTATTACAATAGAATCACTAAAGCATAGTTTTTAACTATTCTATGATCTCTGTCTTTCTGTGCTCACCACCATTTTATTTCTTTATTGTTATGGGCACTTGAAGGACAATCTTTGTTGATCCCTAATTTTGGGGAACTTCTGGAACTCCAGAGCTCTATAGATTCTTTAACTGCCATATTCAAATGATGCCACTGTGGTCAAAACACCACACATGTAATTTCTGCAATAGGAACAGCTCCTTCCATGAAGCAGGACATAGCTATTCACCCCAGATTCTAGTTACAACCTCAGTAGACATGGCTAGGAGCAACCATGGACTAAAGGAGACCAGATACATTGCCTCCTTATCTTGAGGACAGGGGCAGCACATATGAGAAATCTGAGGTCAGAAAAGACAGATGGTGGGCATGACCATTACAGCCAAGTCATCCCTTGTCCTTACACTGTTAAGCTTTATGTTTTCCAATTGGTGACTCTCAGAATGTGTTTATTTTAGCAAGCTTGTATTTGTAAAACAAACTGGGGGAATACACTGTGGAATAAACTTTGAAATGTCTGATAATGTATCAGTACTTTCTCAGAGCAATATTAACTTTCTGCAGCACTCCCTTCTGCTAAAGTAATACGCTATTAAAATGTTAATGCGAGATCTGGGAGGGGTTAATGATATTTTCTTTAAAAACTAAAAAAGGCACACACAAATTCTAAGTCAGTGAACTGACTTATAATCCTATCAGTAAACACATAAAAAGTTTCTGCTGGCTTTGAGATAATTATATCCCAAATATTGGATAAAGAAGATCCATCAATAATTTAAACTGAAGAAGTTTTGAGAAGTACAGAAACAATATCCTGAGGAACAGGAACACTTGTATACAATTTTCTACAAGGATACAATCACTTTACAGAATTCAAAAAATGTAAGGCTGAAAGGGCCTCACAAGATCACTCAGCGCAACTCTCAGATCAAATATACATAAGTGCTATGTTACATAACATAGGCCAGATACAGAATATGTATCTAAGCATTATCCAGTCACAGCCTCCATTCAGGCTGTTCCATTATTCAGACTCTTCAACCATTTGTCTGATGTTAGGATTAAAATAAATACCTGTAATACTATATATGTAATTGCACTGTAAGATTGTTGTGCTTGAAGTACATGACCTGGAGTTCATCATGAATGCTACTGTGGAATAATCATTTCATCAAAATTACCATTAGCACTACTTCATTCAACATTAGTTTTCAAGTATCAACGCTTACTTCTCCAGGAGGGCAAACTTTTCTTTTCCCAGATTTTCTATTTTCAGAGAAAGAACATCTCTCACCTTTAGAACTTTAGTCTCATTTCCCTATAATGTATTCATCACTGCTCAGCACATCTGTCCCAGCAAATCCCATTTCCTGTTCTATTCATGAGGCTCAGCAACCTGGAGCTTTAGCGATTGCTGCCACACTTTTCCCATGGCCTTCTCACCTCTTACTCCCCCCACGCACCCCGCTCCCATTGTTTATCATCTGTTCTCCCCTGCTGCAAACTGCTGTCAGATGTTCACTTATCCCTAATCTTACTTACTGCCTTTGATATTCTTTCTAATCCAACAACCTGTCAACTGGGGCATCAGCCCATGTCCAGACCAGCTGCTCTGTCACAGGCCATAAGATTCCCTCTCAGCTCCAAGAGGTATTTAAAGGATTTTGACACAGCAACCGCAACGTGAAACAAATAATTAATGCTGTTTTGATCAGTGATCAGGGCTTTAGTGTGACATAAGCTGACCAGTAAGAAAAACTGAGCTTTACTTTGTTTAAACTTCAGTAAACTTTAGCGTTACTGTATGAACAAGATTTTGATCAATGTCTGAAGGACAGTACCAAAAAGCTAAGTTCTTTAACTTGTTCTAGTTAAAAATTATGAAGAATAATTAATCTGAATGCAAGTCAGAGGGGCAGTGAACTTTCTCTGCCTGCTGTTTAAAACATGCTTATCAATGCAACATCAACTTGTGTAGAGTTTTCAAAGCACAGGAGCTGACGTTTTACGAGTTACAGCTGAAAATACAAATGTATTTTAAATATGGCAGCACCTGAGGTAAAATCATTATTTAAAACACATTTGTAGTTTCAGGACTATAATAAAGCATATCCCATATATATACCCATGAGTTTCATCCCATATAGAACATCAAAACCAGACATTTTAAAGAATATTCCCATTTACAGAAAAAGTCTAATTTCCATAATATTCAGATTTGCTATAAACACTTAAAATGTTACAATGTTCATCTGCTTTAAACATACCAAATACACATAATGTCATTGCTGACAGATATTTTTATACTGAGAAAATTAAGTTTCTGCTATTTAAGCAAACATATGTATTTTGATCGAAGCTGGAAAACAAATACAGCACTTAGTTGTTGAAGAACATGAACACAATTTTACTTCTCAGATCTACAAGAGATAGTACCAAACAAGTAAAAAAAATGCCTACTTTATACCATGCAGTAGTTGTATTTTACAAACACACACAAAATACTATAAAATACTATAAAATTTCAGTGATGGATTTTATAACATGGCTCATTCACTTCAAACTAAACCAATTCTATTCTTAGGGCTTGTCTATACCAGGACATTAATAAAATGAAGCCGAAGTAAGTGCCTTGATGAACTTGAATTCTGCTAGTTAAAACTCCATTAAACCCCTGTGTGGACACAGTCATTCACTTTAGTTTACTGCTCCCTTAGGGCATACACTGGAAAGTTAACATGGATTAAGGTAGGGTATAAATTCAAAGTGCAATCATACTTTGAAAATGGTTTAACATAAACAGAACCAGACTCTTTGTTGTAGAATGAGACGTGGAGTTAATCAGGAAAGTCCTGTGTAGACAAGCCCTTGCAGATGAGGCGACTGGAATGGTATTGTCAAAGCCAATGGTTTTCAACCTCTTCATCTGCAGACCTGGAGACATCTTCCAGTGAAGCTGCAGACTTTGGCAGTACTTTAATATCTGCTGATATTGATCTGCTTTTCTTAGCTGACTCACATGGATGACCTACAAGTAGTCTAACGGCCCTCTATGAGCTACATATCAGAACCTGAAAAATACTGGTTTAAACTAACTACAACTTACGTATCTCTTCCTAATACTCAATTTTAATTACATAGCTATTGCACAGTAACCCAAGTAACCTAGCTAGTGATGACATTAAATGAGATTCTAATGTTCATTTATGCAACTGTAAACACATTTTCAGCCCTGTGCAAGGAAGTTAAAAAAGGTGCTTGACAAAGCCTTATGCTTTCCAGTGACATTTGCTTTCATAAATTTGTTAAATCATAATATGACTGACCTAAAAATGCATTGTTTTGTCACAGCCAACTACTTTTCACATATTTACTTAAAAAACCCCTACATTCACTTGTCAAAGCATGCTGGATAGAGAAATTAAGGTTAATACATTATATTTGCTGAACAAAAACCCACCAAGTATTAGTGTTGTTTTCCACTACTACTCTTTATTAACTAATTCTTCTCATTTCCCCCTTTAGCAATTCATAAAAGTCCCATACAAAAATAACTTATACAAATTTCCAGAGCTGAATTCAAGTTATATGGCAAAGCAGAAGCAGATACGCCTAGATTCCTTAATTTCTTCTTTTAAACCTGTGCTGTAATTGCAAACAGCACTTGTTTCTCCCCAAAAAAATTATGCTCCATCGGTATTTAATTCCCTAATGTTTCACTTTTCTTTCACCCATATAAAAGAATTATACTGCGCTTCAACCATAATTCCAGTTAGCACAGCAGCCATCAGATCAGTCAGATCAAAAATCTGTCTCATCCAGGATTCTACCTCTGGCAGAAACCAAAGTGCCTAAGGAAGAATAATACTGTTAAAATACTCTCAGTCTCCTGCGATTTGCAGATCAGGGACTTCCTGAGCTAGAAGCAGTTATATTTGCATTTAAGATTAATACTGTGTACTGACATAATAGACTTGACAAGCTGAAGAAAATGAGACAAATTCTGTAGCAAAAATGGCATCTCCTTTTATTGCACTGCTTTGAAAAAATGAACTACAAATAAATGTATTACTTAGTAGCATATTTCCTACTACTAGAGCCTTTTGAAGATTGAACAGAAGACTCACTTGTTTGAACAGGTAACTTAAAAATCTGTTTACTCCCTCAACAGCACCATTTTTAATTGTCAAAATAGAAAAGAATGTTTTATGTTTAGAAAAAAGCAGACGGAAGTTCCAGAGAACATTTCAGGCAGCTGGGCACTCATGTTGCTATTTCCATATATAAAGAAAAAATAAAAAATAATAATCTGAATGCAAAATCAGATTGTTAATATTATTGTAACACTGCACTACTTTGCTTTTTTCATCTTTGAAGATTTAAAGATATTAATTATACAGACTTCACTTTTTTCCACATGTATACATATTTTAAACTTCATGACATCTCCAAGACAGTTAAATTGTAAGGCACAGAAACTGAGTGGTTGATCATGGTCACTCAAGAAAGCAGTAGCCAATCTAAGGTTAAAAATAGAAATTCCTTCTTCACTGATGACTTGCGCATTACTCCTGAAGTACATTTTCTACCCATTTTAAAGTTCATGTTGTGTTAAAATCTACAGACTTGAGAATTACTTCAATATGACTGTAAAACTCAAAGAGACTATAACTAAATTCCCCTAACACCAAATGAAAACAACATGCATTAAATTTAAACTGAAGTGCTCATTTTTCACATTCAACTTCAAAGTGAATAACTCTAAACATTAAATCTATAGTGGAAATGCAATGAATGCTCAGGCACTGGACTACTCTGAAGTGCAGAAGGAATGTGAAGCTCAAGAACAGCAAATAGTTCCAATTTGCCACTACCGAATGTACAGTTCAGTTGATACACATGGGAGTTTTTGAGGTTCATCCCACATCACTGAAAGAGTTGCCCATTCACCATCCCACAGGTAATTCAAAATACAAAATCACTCACATGCAGACTGGGAAAATTACTGATGGTTAATACTAGTCTAGTAGCAAACTTCTAAAAGTTCCAGAGGAGACTGCACATATATGTTTATATAATGCAAGGAAACAGTGGCAAGAACTCTCCTGCCAGAACAATCTTCAAACACAAAGCTACAGGAGCCTGAGCTAGATCCACAAAGGCTTTGATATGTGAGCTCTGGCCAAAATCTTTTGTAACAGCTTAAGATATTATTCCCCTGGCTAGATGCTTCCCCCTATGAGCTGATGCTTTGCCTCCCCTTGAAGGATACTGTCCCCAGCACAGAGGTCACCAAAAAGAATATGCAAATACAATTCACTTAGTTCTGTGCAAAGCTCAGCAATTTAGCTTAAAGGGCTGCTGGAGGTCTGAACTGGAACAGCAGAGTAAAAGCTGGAGCAAAATTACTTTCTGCTGATTCTCAGAGGGTAATAACTGCTAGCATGGGGACAAATAATTGCATGCAGTAACTTCTCAAATTATGACAAGATTGACCAGAGCTCTCTCCGTTAAAGCCCTGTGTTAGGGTCCAAATCCAGCAGACAGAACCACTGACATCCCTGCTCAGGTGCTGATTAAGAAGACTACATTGAGTACAAGTTCCCAGTTGGCTACTTAATGCTGCCCCAAATCCTAATAGCTGTTCTCAACTGTTACTTCTCAGAGTCTACTTCGCGACAGACCCGGCAGAATTATTAAACTTGATATTTTTTTGTCTGTCTAATATATAGGCCAGTGCCTGAATAACACACACAAAAGAGCTGAAGATTTACACACCAATGTGTTTCCCAGCAGTGAGCACACTCTGCTGTGATGTGGGAAGCAGTATTAATTGAAGCAAGTTCTTGCAGCCTTACTCTACCACATCCCAGGGAAATGCCCTAGCCCTTGAGCATTGAGTTAATCTCTCATTAGCCATCCCTCTGGTCTCTTGAATACATTATTATGAAAAGCAGAATATCTTTCAATAGGAAAAAGTGAAAAGAGATTTACCATGGAGTTCCTGGTAAAGAAGCCAATTCTTCAGGACATGATATATGTTTAAAAAAAGCAAAACCCTAAACCAAACCCACTTTAGATAACAAATCAATTTGCACTTTGGGGGCAAGTACGCATTAAAACCAGCCACATGCTATCCTATATGTGAGAAAAATTAATTATCTTCTTTCAATACCAAGCAGAACAAAAATATGTAAACAGGGTTTCTACCAACAAAATGAAGAGGATATTCATGAGGCTGAGATACCTCAACCATCTCGCCCTCTCAGACCACCTCACTTGAAACAAGATGGCGTACTTGACTGACGGCCCCACCTGGAGGAAAGGGCCAACAGCTGAAAATCCTAAGTAGTAAGTGAGGGCCATTTTGAGGAGCTGTTAGATGCCTATTTTGAACAACATTGTTTAAAACTGTACCTTGCCCAGTCATGTTGACCCTAACCAAATATTCCTACACTTTGCTGAATTCCATGACTCCTTTACTGTACTTTTATTTCTACCTTTGCACTACAGAAGGAGGGAACAAATAATTTTAAAAAGTGATTGGTACAGTGATTTGTCTGGTGAGCCAGGCTATTCACCACAGCTTGGATGCCTAACACCAAGATACATGCTGCCTCAGCCTGCATTGTTCAAAACCTAGAATTCCTTCAGAAGGTGTACACCTACTTTTATGCTCTATAGGAAACATTCACAGCTCATCAATTTCACATGAAGTATGAGTGGGCAGAGGAAGAGGATGATCAAAGATCTCACAACCCACTACTGAGAGAGCAGATCCACCATCAGTGTAAACTGCTGTGCCATTGGGAACTGCTACAACTTAAGAGAACTCTTATGACAGCAAAATAACCAGAAACTTAGTTTTTCTTGTGGTCTTTTGGAAAAGTATTTCAATACGGAACCAATGTAATAGGTTCAATCCAAAGGATGACTCAAGCTCTTACAACATAGAGGAACTCAGGACTCAAGCACAAACCTAGAAGGACATGGCTGGAGTTTTCTCTAACATGATAGTAACCACTTCACTTGACTGGAAGCACATACAACTCTGTTTCCATATGTGTCCAAACATCCGGATACCCAAGCTGATCAAAACACTAATCCAATCTTTGGGCCTGTGATTTTGAATGTGTTAAGTGCCCCTGAGGACAGACAGATGACCTTCTGAGTCTCTGGCTCCACCCCTAATCAGGTGTGACCGCAATTTTCTTCAGGTGCATAACCTGTGTAGGCTTAAACCAGCAGTTTGGTTAGATTTATCCCCTCTCCTCCTGCTTCCAAATGGTTTCCCTTCTGATGTCTTGCAGATTTCTGGTGGTCTATAAACCTGCTAGAACTAGAGCGTTTAGAACTCAGTGGGGTGCAGGTTGAATGGCTAAAATCACACTAGCAGGGTAAACTGTGATATTAATCATCTGTATCTAAACTTATGTTCCACTTATACCGACTGTTTTAGCTACAGTGATGGGATCCAAATTACATCCACAGAAGTAGCACGATTTTTAGACAAAATGTCTAGGAATCAATGCTGTAATATAAGTGTTCATGAATGCTTAGAAATAATCTTAAAATCACATGTATGTAAAAACCCTTTCAATTTCCTGTTTGCACAGAAAGGCAGAAGTTGTAAAAAACAAAGTTATAAAATAACTCCCATTTTATATATGTTCTTGGGCAAAGAATTTATGTTGAAGTATCAATGTCTATTTTAGGAATGTATCTGTTTGAAAATAGATTTCAAAATCTTAATCTTCAAGGCAGAAATTATCCTTCATCAATATTATATGAACACAAGAATACGCATCACTGAATCGTCTTCTGACTACAATGAATTATATGGGACATGTTACAGATTCACAAAATGTACCTGTAAGATCACCCAACCCTTCTACTTACATCATGATGCCACATATTGCATCCAAACTAGTTTCAGTTTTCATCGTGCAACAAATGCCAGTATTTAAGTTTTCCTTATATAGATTATTCTCTTATTCAGAAATACTTTCTTTATGAGATCTGGGTTAAGCTCAGCAAGCAGATGCAAGGACTCCACGGAAGGGGGAAACTAATATTACTCTAAGATACGGCAGCAATTAGGAACTGAGAAGAAGAAAAGTTTCTTTTTTTTAACTAGTGAATAAAAAAAAGTTGGACAGGGGGAAGACCTACTCAGCATAAAACCATTAAGATCAAGGGCTAGATTTCATAAATAATTTTCAGTCTTAGATGTGTGGTGGAATTTTCAGAAATTCTTAAGCAGATCACGCACCTAGCTCATTTAGATTTTAAACGCTAAACTGTTTAGTTATTTAATAGGGTTTTCAGCAGGCCTACATGCCTTTGAAACAATTAGTCAAATGACTGAAAATACTTAGTATTTCCTCTGGTTAGTAAGTCAGTTTTTAAATACAAAATATGTTTTTAATAAATGTAGGACATGTCTCTCAGGTCAGGTGCAGGAAGTTGTGCATTTGTTGAGTTTATGCTCCCAGTAGGCTGGACGCAAGCCAGCTCCTGTACAAATACCATATAAACTACATTTTCATGTTCGTTTTAAGACAGTGCTGTGGCCAAAAGAAACAGTCTCTGCCCTCAGCCAGCCCCCAAACACTCATCCCTAACCACCACACTACCACCTTCCCTTTGCCAGCATAAGCATTTGAATTAAATCAGAAGATTTTTTTTAGGTTAAAACTACCTTTTTTTTGGCCAATTAGGTTTGACCTGAACCACATCCCTCATCTAGTTCCATGTTGTGTCACAAACACTTGTGCAAGGAGAAAAATAGCAAGATGTGCAGAAAAGGCAAGTGTGTATCTTTTGGGGGCAATACTGGTCTCTGACAAATCATAGCACGCAACCAAACACATCCTTATTTCTTCTTCACTATACTCATCTCACTGAAGGTACTTTTATTCAATTAAATATAATTTTGTAATACTGTTTTGTACATTTTAATTAAATCTCACTTTTCATGTAAATAAAGCATGACTCAGAAATTAAAATAAAATTAAGAAGTAACTAACCCAGAAAAATTCAGAACATGAAAGAATGTTCTTCAGGTTTTCTGAGCCCTAAAAATAAATCATTAATTCAATGGAAAGCCTTCACCTGTTCACAAATGTTTTACTTATCCAAACCAATGAGAAGCAAGCTTTCTTTAGGAAAATTATATACAAAATGTAGTTTTAAAAAAAGGTGAAAAGATGGGTTTATCTGTTTTGATGCAAGCTACTTGAACCCTTCTTTTCCTTATCTCATTGCTGGACTTGAACACAGCTCCTCTATGTACGTTCCCTTTTCTGCATTTTCAACTTTTGTGTTTAAGAGCAACACAAAGAGATGTGGTCTGCAGCATGCATCTCTAGGGCTGTCCAACTCCTGCTGCACGGTCACTTCCATGCCTCTACCTGAGTAAGAGGCCAGCCTGGACTGGCCAAACATCAGCTACAGGAATGACCAGCTTCGTGCATGACCTCTCTCACACAAAATGCTCAAGGAATCCTTTACTGCACCTTGCCTGCCACTGACAGAGATGCCGGTTCTCAGGGATCCTGTGAAAGGTGACTCACATTGATGTAAAAATGCTGACCAGGCATGATTTCTCAATGTAGCAACCTGCTGTTCTGAGGGCTAGCCAGCAATGGGCTCGATCTGAAAACTACCAGGACCAGAGCAAGGCCCAAATCAAGAGATGCCCACTCAAAGGTGAAAAACCAGAACGGGTTAGAACGACAGTCTCTGACCCCACTGAAGCTGAGCGCACCGGGGGTCACGGCAGGCCCATGGAGTAGCTGGAGTGGGTGGCAGACCCCACGGCAGTGACCCCACGACCTTCCGGGCTACGTCCGCTGGTCACTTAGAACCCCTCCCGCCCCGCTGGCCGGGGAAGGCTACGGTGGGAGGGTAGCGGGAGCGCAGCCGGCAGAAGAGCGGTTCGGGCGGGGCGGCAGGGCGCCATGAGGCTGACGCACCAGCGCTCTTTCCCAAAATGGCGGAGGTGAAGGGAAGATGATAGTACAGTAGGGGACCGTGGGCCAGCCAGTCCGTCTCCCTCGGCCTCCAGCACCTCCGCGCAGAGACGAGCCAGCAGAGCCTCCTCCGCCCCTCCGCGGCGGAAGGAAGCGGGGGGGTGAAAGGGACAGGAGGACCTGGCTCGGCCGTGAGGGAATGGGCTGGGGGGGCGCCAAGGGGGAAGCTGTCGGAGCCACTCACCTGCCGGTAACAGAGGCGGTAAGGCCGCAGGTAGATAGAGGAGGTGCAGGGTTTGAGCGCCAGATCCTCGATGGCCTCCATCCCTGCCGAGGCAGCAGCCGCCAGGACGAGGAGGAAGAAGAGAGGCGCACGCAGGCGCTGGCGGCCAGGCCGAGAACGGCGGGCAGGGCCGGGGCCCCGGCGCGGTACGGAACCCGGCAGCTCCTTCCCTCCGTGCGGGCCTGCTCGCGGAGCGGCGACGGGACTGGGCTGCAGCGCCCTACTGTTCGCTTCCCTGTAAGAGAAGAATGCTAGGTTTCATTCCCAAAACGGGGACACAGGCAGCAGCACACAGGAGCCTTGTCGCTTTTACTCCTTAAAACCACCTATTTGTGATGCAGTTTTCTCAAAAGTTGGCAAAGGTTCTCTGGGGATCAGTCATTTGCACACATTACACCAAAATGTATGTTACTAATGCTTTAAACAGAAAACAGGTCCCTTCCTCGCGAGCCTAAAGGCTTGATGTAGGCTGTGTACTGAATTTTGCAGCAATCCTGGACATGTGTCATATTTTGCAGGCTGAGGACCTTGCTGAGACATTGGAGCAGGTTGCTTAGGAAAGTTGTGGATACCCCATCCCTGGAAGCGTGTTCAAGGCCAAGTTGGGCAGGGATTTTACAAGCTGATTGAGTTGAAGATGTGCCTGTCTGTGGCAGGGTGGTTGGAACTAGCATCTTTAAGGTCCCTTGCAGCCCACACCATTCAGTGATTCTACGAAAACCACAATCTCATGTCTGCCTGCATAGTGTTTTCATGTCAAAATGGGAGTTCTATAAGTGGTGTGGAAAATGCAGGTACAAATAAAGACTTGTTGGTAACATGCAATGTCTCCTTATTTTATACTGTGGTATTCCATGTGAAAGTAATGGAAATCTTCATAATAATGGTTCTGTGATTTGGTGCTTCTCAAACATTACCTCTCAGGGTCGGCTTCAGTCATGGCCACATACCCAGCCCACAGCAGAAGAGTGAATGCAGCTTCATTAGACTCCTCTGGCTGTTTTCAGCATCAAAGTTACAAAATAATTATTCTTTTTCCCCGCCCCCACCACCCTCCCCCCCCCAAAAAAAAAAACAAACAAACAACAACAACAACAACAA
>JAVHNF010011489.1:10522-20860 GCA_034783455.1 Micropsitta finschii | reverse complement strand
AGGAGCAAGATGTTTAATCCTCCATGGTGAGAAATAATATTCCCAGGATAACGGCAAACACTGAAATGTTTTTCCAGTATTATAAATTTGTTCAAAAAGTCCCACTGCTTCTAACACTGCCCAGAAGGGAGGGGGAGTAGGTTAACTACACGTTTGCTCTCATTTTCACCTCAATCCCCTTCTCTCTAACATCCGCTATTAATAGACTTGCTTGACTTTTGCTATTACCCAATCTGATTTGTATTTACTTATAACATGACAAAAAAAAGGAACTATTTGGGTTGAAATTTTCCAAGGTTGATGTCTGCCTCAGGCAAAGCTGAAGTAAAAAAAGCTAATTCTAGTCAGCATTGTTTTTTAAGCAGAAAGCCAGGGGAAAATGCAGTTTCAATAAGTAATAAGATCCTTCTCTTGCCATCCTTCTTCACCACATCCTATCACCTACCCTCAATCCACGTAGCAGCAGCTTGGCTGGTGATTGCTTTCATTTCAAAGCTGTACTTATAACTATCATGTACTTTGCTTCTGCACAAACATAACCACATGGAAAGCATTACAGAAATCACCATTCATTCATTTTTACTAAAGCCCTTCTCAAGCTTAACAAACAAACACACACACTCAAGTTCCTTTTTGTATTGAGTGTGTCAGACTGCTGGCTAAGGTCATCCTTGCAATTGTAGCTTTCAAATCAAGAAGTTGGAACCCTCTTGAAGTGAGCTTGCATTTATGCTTTCTTTAGCTTATGAAGTTCTCTTTTCTTCCTAACGTCAGATGCTTGGTCCTCGTCTTCCTATACTGTCTGGATCTGAAGGATGGTGCTTGGTCCTTGTCTTCCTATACTGTCTGGATCTGAAGAATGGTCATTCACCTCTTCTGCTATGTGACTCAGGAGACCTGCATTCTGGCTTTGCTGTTCTGGTGTTGTGACAGACCTGGGGCGATTCACTTATTATCTAGGTATCCCTCACTAATACAAAGGAAGTAACACACCTCAACTTATAAAGATGCTAACAGATTATACTTTAAAATTCTGCAGGCATGTCAGATACTCAAAGCATAAAACCAAAGCACCTTCCAAGTCAGAGCAATACAAAGGTGGTATTTGGAGGAAAACAATAGGAAAAGAGCTGTTTGGGGTCCAAACTGTTCTTTACATGGCTTCTTCCCAGATCAGATAAATATGTTTAAGTATGAGCAATTAATGTTTGCTTTTTCGCCTACTTCTTGGATTTTCTGCTTCTGGTGCCTGTCACTGCTGCTACTCCTGGCATTGCCTGCCAGCAGCTGAATTGTAGCTGGTGAGACTCATTCATGACAACATTATCCTAGGGGGGCAAACAAGTGAGAACACACCAGTGTTTGTCTCCATGTTCTGCTACAGGGCCTTGGAAAAATGTATGCAAGTTTATCTTCTAGACATAGAGGCTGGAATGAGTCACTTCAGAAATGTAAATATTGAAAAAAAATGAATGTTCTCTCCATATGTTAACTGCAAAGAAATGCCTCTGAGCAGTGGGCAGTGGCTTTCTCAAGCTTCCACCTGAAAATAGTGCAAACCTGGGAAGTGAAATGGGTTAAATGAACTGGCAGAGGCTTTGTAATCTTTCAATAGCTATTGATATATTAAAAAGAAAGAGCTGGAGCACAAACAAAATCCAAGTCAAAGATAACCTTAATCATTTGGACTTTCCTACCTATAATTTAAAGCAGCTTCAGAGGGGACAGGGAAGTCTGGATATTCCTCAGACTTACAACATCAAGGAGACGTGATGTCAGGAAAACTATCACAAGAACATTTTACACTAAACCTGTTACGTTAGGGAATGACAGGAGAGAGCTGTATGCTGTTTATAAAAACAGGCCTCAATCCCTCCAGCTCTTTGAAAGAACCATTTGTAAAGCTCAAAGGTAACCTGAGACCAGTAGAGTTTGAAAAAGTTTCTCAGCATAATAATAACAAACCCCTCATCTCTCCAGCCCACACTCACTTGTCAGCAGCCAAAGGGTTTTGAATAAGCATCTTCCTTTGGGGAATGACAAAACTAAAGAACAGCCCAGAAATGTCAGCAAACTGGTGAGAGACAAGACTGAGAAGCTGAAATAGGAATAGAGCACGCCTGAAGAAGTAGAGAAGAAAGTGTAATAAATAAAAGAAAAACTGCTTTACTTGGTAAGTCCGTTCTCAGTGTAGGTGGTCCTATAAAACCCAACCAGGGAACCATTCAGCCAGCCTTGAAACTTCAGGGTGATTATATAGGGATCACTTTCATCAGTGACAGAGAGCTCTGTTTCTGCCTTCATCACTATGTATTCTTGTGGCTCGTAACCAAAGCAGTCATTCACAGCAATTTGCTCTCCTGAAGATTTCTGAAGTGTCGGCATTTCTGTAATCTTGGTCTCTCGCAGGTGGAGCCACAGGTAGCTGGTAGATTTTTCCAAAGCAATAGAAATACTGACTGTCCCAGTGTAAGTATCTGTCTCCATTTCAGGCTTCATTTCCAGATCATAGTGGATAGGATTGACATAAGTGGGCAGCCTAAAATTGGTCCAGTCTCCAGTCTCATCATTTCTAGAAGGACAGGGACTCAAGTCCACTGAGGAAGGAGGGTTTGTTGGCTCATCTGTTTCCCCTGAATGTTGCTGAGATTTAGGTCTGCTTAATCCCACGCCAAGCCCCACAGCAAGACCTACAACGACCACAACGCCACAGATGATAGCCACATGCTTTGTCTTCATGCAGTATCTCTTGGACTTCTTATCCTCAAAATCCATGCCTTCCATCTCTGGTCCTGGGTCTATCCTCAGAGGAAAACATCAATTATAAAAAAGCTTATTAGTCACTTCAACAGTTGCATTCAGTAAACTCAGCAGACTTGGTTTGTATTTTAACAGTGTAGCTATAGCTGTTCTCTGTGAATCTCCCCCACCTCGCTTTCCATGAGACACTCAATTAATTAATGACAACATGCATTTGGAGAGAATGTGAATGATCAAAAGCAGTGCAGCTGGGCTGGGAGATGGAGAGAATCAACACAGAAGAACATTGTTCCTGCCGTGCTCCCCTTATAAGCAGTGCAACCCCACCCCCAGCCCCTCCTGCTCTGGCCTGAGTTAAATATAAAACAGTGCTATGTTAATCAGCAGTTAGGAGATGATCAAATGCCAAAGCTTTGTCAGCAGCTTTCAGAAAAGGTTTGCAGATAGAGGTGTAAGTGTTCCAAACCCTCAACCTTTGCCACTACCTCTTCCTTTTCTTCCCCTGCTGTGTATTGTTTGGGTTTTCAAGATTTGGGTTTTTTTTACTGTTTCCTCTTACTAGAGAAGATTTTCTTGAACTTCCACCCTATAGTTTGGGAAATGATATCTCTAAAGGCTCAAAAATCCAGCAAAAGTCACATACATCTTTCAAAGCCTTTTCAAATGTTTCCCCTCTTTTCTAGGCTCACCTTTCCTGAGTAATTTGAGGCAGTCACGGCCTAAAGAATGCACAGAGGAACAATAAATTTCGATCGCTGACTTCAAACTTTAAAGCATGTTAAATTCCTCTTTCCCTCTCATAGGGCCAGTTTTTGGGAGATTGCTCATAACACGTATGCAATCTGGTAGCCTGCGATTGCATTGCTTTGTTGGGCTGCACAATTACAGTGCAAACTGTGAACTCTTGCTGTGAGGGACACTTCTAAATATGCAGTTATGTGATTTATGTACTAAAGATCTAATTTAGTATTTACTGCGTGTCATCACAATGTGGCGCTCCATCAATTAATTGAATAAAGCCTGATTCTGCTTGGTGGAACTTACTGTAAGTAAGGCTTTAATAAGCCTGGAGGCAAGATGTTGTTAATGCAGTGTGAAACTGAGTAAAGCAGTAGTCTTGACCTTATTTGATGCTGAACTAAAGGAAAATGGTGCAGAATAGAAACCTCAGATCCTGGATTTCTTAACCCTTTTTCTCCATTTATGGAGCCCACTTGAGTAGATTTTTAATCAGGCATATCAGTTTGGCTTCATGCCTCCTGTTTTAGTTCATTAGGAGACAGGTTAACATCACTCTTAACATCGGTTACAAATCTCTGACTACTGCCTCTTTTTTTTCTTTTTTTTTTTTGAGATGGATGAAGTTTCACTTGGATGGGTTGACTTAAGCCCTAGAATCAGTCAACATATGCTCTGAGCGAGATGCATTGAATCAGGGAAGGAGCTTTTCCAGGATAGACTTATCCAGTCTGTTTAGAAATGGATCTGCTCACAAGCTTTATAAGTTTCCCTCTGAAATGTCACCAGCCATGAGGACCTTTAGCTACCCAGTTAGCATCAGCACTCTTACAGCACATTACTATTTGGATAGCATCTTATATTAAAGGCAAGATTTTCCAACAGGAACTGAGAAAATAAAAGGTCTTTTTCTTGCAGAGCATCAACTCTTAAGCAGATATTTTCAAAAGTGAAAAAACAATGAAAAAAACCATCAAGCAGAAAGCAAAAAATCTGTTTCACATTATGTCTGTTTTTATTGTTTCTCATTTCTTTGCTATGATCAAAACTAGATATGACATGGGAAACCAGTGCCCTTTAATGGATTGAGTAAGAATTTAACTTCTAGCAACAGAGCCAGCATTGAAGATCATGGTCTTAACATTTAAAACCATTTCAGCTTTTCTCTTGTTCTGATTGGATAGGACATGAGAAAAAGTGAAAACAGGTTTGAAATAGGACATTTTAAACCAGAGCAGACCATAAGTGACAAGATAGTAAGTGTGTCTTAATTTCAGGTATGTTTTCTACATCTGTCCCATTTTCATTCTCAGCCATAAGCTTTTCTGCTACATTTTTAATCTGAAAATTAAAAATGCTGTTTGAGCTTATGGACTGCAGAGCAGGTTATTTACTGTAATTATGATAAGACTTGCAGATTTCCTCACTGGTAACAAGTATCTCCTTCAGGAAGAACTAGAAATGATGAGCTGGTCCTAACCAGCAAAAATATATGTTTCTTATCCTAAGCCTTAAAACAACACTAGAAGTAAAAGCCATTACAAGCTAATGAGAAGTGACAAACAAATTAGCTGAACAAGCAGCAGAGATAATAATCTCCAGAAGGTTTCTTCTGCCAATCAAGAGCGGAAGTGCAGTTATACACAAGCTCTAATAATGATCTTCTCTTTGTAAGGTTCAAACCTAGTTGAAGCCAAAAATAGGTATAATATATTTCTGATAGTGCAGTTATGAGCAAAGTTATCCCATATCAGAAATATGCTTTGTTCGGAGCTGGCACCACTGGGGTCAGATAGCAGCGCTAAGCAGCTGCCTAGCTGCACTGACCTAATATACGTGTTCAAGGATAAGACAGGGCTCAAACTATTAATTCCTCTACACAGCATCAATAAAGGAGGGCAGAGCTCCCAAAGACAATGCCAATGCTTTCCCTGCTTGGATGTCTCCAGGTAGAGCGGGACAAGGAACAAGATCTGCCTCCCCAGAGAAGATAGATACTTTGTCTACCCCTCTCATCTCACAGGAATAAGATAATGAATCCCCATATGGAAAGTGGAAGAAAGCTTACACCAAGCTGCTCCAGCATAAACCGCAAGTATGACTGCAGGCAAGAGCTAGCCAAGCTTGGACAAGTTTAAATTGCTTTAGTTTAATTTCTGGAAAAATGAAAAGAGATTATAACAATCTTATCAGTCACCTGGGCAATGCTAACATCTGCTATCGTTTGTTTGGTGTTGATTTGTAATTGAAGCAATTTCGTCTGAAATTAGGGTTTAGTTCTCAGTCTGCACCAGAATTATCACACCAGCTTTTTTAGGTAGCCTATTTAGCTACCTAAAATGGATGTGGGTATGAAGTCACCCTGCTTTGTCATGAAATTGCTGGTGGGGACATGTACATGCCCCTAGGAGAAATGTCCAGTGATCTTTTCAGACAACTACCAGCAATATGAATGAATTCTAATGCCCAGTTTGACAACCATTCATTTTCAATACAATATCCAATTTTAAGTTTGGAAAATGGAATAAAATTTTTGCAAGTGACAGCCAGAATCAGTGCTAGCATTCAGGAAAAAGTCACATAGTCCTAGGAAATTCTTAATTGAAGATGACAATGAGAAAAAGAGCTGCTCTGGAAAGCATCAAAGATGTGGAAATGGATGAAGTATATTAAAAAGAAGAAAAAAAAAAACCCAAGCCTTCCACTGCAACTCACAAATGAAACTCCAAGCCAAGTCCATCCTTGAAATAAATTGAAACACTTACTGAACCTATGCCAAAGAAGTCTTTGGCTCCCTGCTTATGTTAAGGCAACATAAGGGCAGCAAGAGTCTAAGGACCTCTGATTTTCTTCTGTTCCCTGGGCTGCCCCTGCTACAGGATTTAGGGATAATAAATGGAACCTCTCTGCCTCCATCAGGAGGAATTTGGCTCTCTTAATGCTAAACACTCCTCATTAGATTTGTCATTGCAAAAAGAGAAGGCATTAAGCAATCTGCTGTAGTGACTGCTTTCTGGCAGAGCTGCACTTTGCACTTCACTTCTCCCTGTGGCCTTCCAGCAAAAAAAAATAAAAATAAAAAAAATATGTTTAGGACATTAATTTGAGAAATGTGAAGCTGGTTGAGCTCTTCCCCCAGATCACAAATGAATGGTGTCAGAAATAATTCCCTTTTCCACTGTTTTCCTATACCTGTTATGACTGATTGTGTCTCCATCTTTGGCTTTGAACATCCTCTAGCGATAATTAACCCCCTAGAATTAGCAAGTCTTAGTAATTACTAGCTTGCAGTGGTCCTTGTTCCACTCACAATCTTTTTTATGACAGTTTTTAACTTCAAACCAAGTCCTTTTGGGTTTGTGTTATTTGGAAGCACAAATGTTTCAAAGTGATTTGAGAATGACAGTCAGGATTTCTTCAGTCATAACTGGTTCCCCATTTAGATCTTTGAAATCTGGCCCCAGCTGTGTGGTACTGTTGGCTGCAGTGCCTTAGGAGGACTGCATTATTTCCTGCTGCAAACTGAAGAGCTCCATGTATATATGCTGGATGGAAGTGCAATGCAGTCCCACCACCTATTTCGAGTTCTGCAGTGTTTCCCAGCAGGTCAGTGTTAGATATTTTATCACTAGGGTCAAGGCTGAAGGGAGTTACCTCAAAGCCTCTTCACAAGGAACTACTGGGAGTTACCTTTAGTAGAGACTTTATTTCCTTCCTTTCCTTTTTTCCTGTTACAAATTCCAGAACATAGATTCTTTGCCTTGAAATGTGAATGTCATCTTGTAATATCTGTGTAAACAAAGCAATTCAAACTATATTCATTTGCTTTGTTATATCATGTCATATATCATGTCACATATATCATATCGTGTCACATCATCATTTAATCTTCCATTTCATTGCTACCAAGATGTGCTTGCTTTTAACCATTAATCTCTAATTAATTAATTTTTAGTCATTAATCTCTAATACAAAACCAGAATAGTCTGGATCTTGGGAATACAGTTCCAGCTTTCCAGTTCTGATATATTTTACCAGTTTTACATTTTAGTACCCTATTTCTTGTCAACACTGGTCATTAAAATAATTACAGTTTATTGCTCTGCACTTCAAAGAGCAGAGCTTCCAATGTGAAATTTCCTTCTCGTCTTTAAAAACAATGCCTGAGGAGGGTTCTGCTGTATGAACAAAATACAATTTAACTTATACAGACATTTTTTCAAATTCACTCAACATACATTTTACTTACCAACTTCCTAAGCAAAAGCAAGAAGAGCAACAAGCTTTTACAGGGAAACCTCTAGATATGCTGGGCTACCAGCAGGCCCACAGGAAAACAAATACTGCAGTTTAGAAATTCAGTGGGAAATTCCTTGATGAGCTTCTGGGGGCATTTTATCCTCTTAAAATGAAAAACTTACTTTCCACTCTCCTCACCTTTTTTTGAGAGTGAATGATCATACCCTAGAAAGCCCTCTTCTCTTCACTTGCCATCCAAGAACCTTTAAGTTGCAGTTCCCTGAGGTGTCACCTCTGCCCTTGAGTACTGTTGTGTCATTTGGTGCAGTTATATTGATCCATTTCTATGTCTAGATAGCAAGGCATAGGAAGAAAAGTATTTTGATGGAGAAGTGTAAAATTTCCTTCTTACCTTGACTGGCCCCAACCTGAAACTGTTAACCTTCAGGGCAGGCTTATTTGTTCTGCTTTTCCCTTCATAAGCAGAGGGAAGTTCACGGAATGAATAAATGAAAACAAAGCATTAGTCAGCCCAGTAATGATGCCTGTGCAGTGAAAAGCAATAGTACTAAATCCAAGTATGAATCTAGCTTCATTGAACATTACTCTGGAAAACAGTATTTTCAGTTGAAGGCATGATTTCACTTACAATAAATTGCTGGTTTCTCATTTTACTGAAAAAATCTATAGTGGGAA
Source organism: Micropsitta finschii (assembly GCA_034783455.1). Taxonomy (NCBI): domain Eukaryota; kingdom Metazoa; phylum Chordata; class Aves; order Psittaciformes; family Psittacidae; genus Micropsitta; species Micropsitta finschii. The sequence continues at coordinate 12,427 of JAVHNF010011489.1, read as the reverse complement.
TAAAAGAAGGCATCAAACTAACTGGCACAACAAACAGAGTGAAAGGATCAATCGTAATCACTGACAGAGATCACTAAGAGAGTTTTTTTCACTTTTTTTTCACTTTTTTTTCACTTTTTTTTTCACTTTTTTTTTCACTTCACTAATCACTTTAATCACTAAGAGAGATTGAGACCCTGGATCTTGCTCTATTACAATGGTGTGCACTGAGAGCAATGACATAACAGTCAATAGCAAAGTGCCTGAGAATCTGAAAAAAGAGCAATAAGATATGATAACAGTGTAAAAAATAATGGGTAGCTTACATTAAGCTATGTACCTATGCCATAATATAATACTAAGGAAACTTATAGAGCTTTAACAGGTAGTAAATTTGACACAGGCTAGAGGAAAGCCTTTCAAGTTTCTCTCACATATATTTCTTTCATAGTGGCATTCATAATGAGTGGGTATAGATGCTGTTCATGAAGCATCTAACGCAAGCCACTGAGAAGAAGAACAGTGGACTGGGATTTCTGACCTGTTCTGCTATGTAAATTCATGTAGTCCTTTGATACTTAGGATGCCTCAGAAATCATGCCAAGTCACACAAAAATAATTGCTTGCATGATTTCCAGCACTGAAGAAGTTAATAATTTAATTCTGTAAATGAAACCAAGTTAATGGAAGAGGAGATGACTGTTAAGCATTTTTGCCCAGTTGGAGATGTAATCTCAGGGGAATTGTCTGTCAACATGTATTTAGGTTACTTCCAAGCCTGCTACCTGTTCCATTTTCTTGGCCAGGGTGATGAAGCTGATAAAACAGCTGCAGTAGCAAAAAATGTTTCATTTACTATTATGTAAAAAAAAGAATAAAAAGCCATTTTTTTCCCTTTGTAAACAGGATTGTAGTTATATTAAGGCATTTGAGAATTAATCAAGAGATTGGAGGATGAAAGAAAGTTGACAATTATAGATCTAGCTTCCTCCTTTCTGACCCACCCCTTCCCCCAGAATGGAAGAATTTTGAGTACTGCTGGTTTACAGGATAAGCTACAGAATGGGATATTGTGCAGCCAGATATTTCCTGTAGAGCCTTTTTTCCCTTCTCACTTTAATTCGCTTTTTTCTTTTCCTCAAACCCCAATGATAGACTTTAGCAGGAATCTTTCTTCACTAAAACAAACTTCCTCCCAATAACTTCTGGTAATAGAAGCCATGAAAATACCAACAAACCTGATAAAAGAAAATGGACATAAAAGACAACTTTTCAGCCTCTGTCCTAATTCTTTTAGAAAAACATACTACTACTTGTATATGCTGTTTTCAGGCTATTTCTGGTTCCTTCTGAAGTCAGTAATAATGTTTCCATTCACTAAAGAGATCAAGAAGTAGGACAGAGAAGTGCAGGCAGTATATTTATTACTATGTCTGAGGGGAGCATTTAGACATAGGGTATCTGACGCTTCTTCCTCACAGAACTTTTTTCTATTTATATACTTACATCCAAGATCACTCTAATGCTTTTAGATGGAGTAGAGGCTTTGTCCTTGCCCAGAGAGTGCGTCTACTGGCATGAGACATGAGAAAAAAGTAGTGCACTAAAAAATGGAAAGGGAGAATGAAATGAAGTCATAGGACAAGTATATTGGCATAGCTATGTAGGCAAATAGGTATGTACTATTCATCTTGATTATTTGTAATCCAACATACGCAATTCATATTACATGTTATTCACATTACATGACAAGCTTTCATTCTGTTGGCTTGCTTCTCATGGTGATACAGGACTTTATTTAAAGTTATTCAAATTAAATAACTCCATTAAGATATCTACTCAGTACAGAAGAATACTTACTGGACTCTAGGACAAAGCAATTGCAAGCTGAATTATCAGAACTCATCTCTATGGTGCAATCAACAG
>JAVHNF010011489.1:0-10513 GCA_034783455.1 Micropsitta finschii | reverse complement strand
ATGCTTGTGTGTCAGTCTAAAGATTAAAAAGTCAAAGGACAAACTGTTCAGCATAGTTTTATGATGATCATACCTTATTTTGCCAAGAAAAGGAAGATGTTTCTGAAGCATATACTTAGGGTAACAAATGAAGCAAGGTGTAATCTACTTAACTCCTCACACCTTAAAGTTCCATGTGATTTTTATAATGGAAATAACTTTTTGGTTTTTTGAGAAAGATACACTGCTACAACAATACACAGCAACAAAAGAGCTCTCTCAGAGACAGAACTTTAATAATTTTCTTATTTTTTTATAAAAATCTGTGCACCAAGTTGACAATGACATAAGGGCTTGCTTGTACAAGAGCTGAGTCTGTCTATTCCAGCTGGAGGGTCAGCCTGTTTTTTTGACAAAAGCTATGCCACTCCCTTCCATGTTGTTTGGTCTGTAATACCTCTATTATTGACAGAGATGTTAAAATCCTCAGTCTGTCCTTACTGTCTGCTAATCAAGTAGTTGGGGAAAAATGGGAAAAGGCGCTAAAGTTAATCGCAAGTTACAGAGAGGCTTAAAACAGTACTGTCTTTGTAGTCAACTACAAAGTTGTTAATGTAAAGGGATACCTATTCCCATCCCCCAGTCCTTCCTGATTACTATTCTAATGGTCCATTATCCCATACCAGGACAGATACCTGAACTGCTGATATTTGGGGATATTTTGTCTAGATTACAAAGGAATGCTTCTGACTGTGCAACATTTAAGAGTGCTTTTTTAACAATAGTAGGTAAAACCCCTTAAATGTTCCAGATAGAGAAATAGAAAGGCTCCTTCTGCTTTGCCCGTTGGTTTTCTTAATTCCTACTTTCCTCTAAGTGGTAGCTGCACATTTAGCCATGCAGAGAAAGCAGAGTTCATACCCTTGCCTTCAGGCAGACTCACTACAGTTTATCATGCAGCACAAGCTGTTCCCTGTTGTCCTGTTGCAATATTTTGGCACACACTGGACTGAGACTCCCAGCTTCATATGAAGCATTTAAACAAGCAGCCCAGTTTTTCAAGTGCTTCCTCGTGAATGTAACCATCCAATCTAACGCTTAATCTTCAGAATAATGAAATAAATATTAAGAAAAAGTTGCCAAAATTGTAATCTAGTTCAATATTTTTGCGAAGGAAAAAGCAAAAAAAGAAGATATGTAGGAAAACAAAAGTCAGCACCTGTTTTCCAAGGTTATCTTGAAAGCTCATATGTATTACATGCTGCAGCTCTGCGTTCCTGGAATCCTATCAAAACCGTGTTATACCCTTGGCTGTATCTAGATTTGCAGACAGATATACTGCCTCATTTTAACAAAAAGATGAGTTCTGGTTATGCTTGTGTGATCATTTGGATTATTGCCATCACCACATCGAGCTGTGTGTCTGTGCTCATGTTGTGCCAGCCCTTCCCTGCAGTACAGGAAGACTTAGGACTTTTTGTCTCCTGAAATATAATGAAAAATTCCTACAGACAGGGAAGTTGATACGTTTCTTTAGGTCACACACATGACCAGTAGCAGTGTCCAAGTGAATTCTCTATATGGCCTCTTAGTGCCTTTTACCTGATAACTCAGTGCAGGGCTCAAATGAGGCCTCTTGCTATCTGGCTCTGTCAGGAAATAAAATTCATCACTAATCCCACAGCCTCATCCAGGACAGAAGACCCAGCATAGCAAGGATTAGAGCGATCCTCCTGAGCAGCACTGACCCCATATTCAGCCTGAATTACAGCCACTGTTAGTAACCAAGTGTAATGCCGTGTCCCAACAAGGGATACTGTCTGTCCATACTGTTTGCTTACCAAGTCGTTGGCAACTAGTTCGGTTCAGATAGACCATCATTTCTACAGCCTCTGGTTAATTTCCGCAACCCTAAAGTATCGTCTCACCTCGAAGCCTTTGTATTCCTCCTTGGGGGTCAGTAAAGACCCTCACCCATTAATGCCTTTTGAAGAAGGAAAATTCTAGAATTCAGTTCCTCAGGTGTTTTCCAGCATACATTCACAGGTTTAGGAGTGTCAGAAATTGTAACAAGGCAAAGAAAGTGCTTTTATGCAGCAAATCACTAAGGCTGCCTCCCCCCACGGGAACAGCATGAACTAGTCTCTTAAATACAGTTCTAAATCCCTTGATCTGCTAGGATTTACAGCCTCACCCAGAAAGCAAGTGGTGAAGCCAGGCAATGACCAGCAGAGCAGAGGGAACGGTCTTAACTGCTCTGAACAAAAGAGCTGGGATGAAAGTGGTCAAAGGAGATGGTGATTAAAAGAGTTTGCTTTCTGAGGTGATGACTGGGTGAGATTTCTGTATATCTGCTGTAGAGGATGATTATGTGTAAAAATGTTTCCCTGGATGGGCAGTTAATGAGGCAACCCAGTTGGTTTTGGTTGGTTTATTTTTGGCACTTGTGTGACTCAATGACAGATGTGTGGCACTTCAGATTCAATTCTCTTGTGCTAACATTATATGCATAGGCTCTTATGTTCATCTCCCACAAACATAAGAGCAGCCAAGACCAGACCTGTGTTTATGCCTGTTCCGAAAGCTGTGTGATTATTTCTATACTTCAGATAACCAAGTTACAAAAGTTATGAGCTAAGTGACCCAGCAGAGATGGAAATGTGGCTCTGAGGGTTTTCTGTATCAGTTTATGATTTACTTTCCTGTTCCAGCAAGTGGAAACCCATGCTGTTTTCCTGAGCTGTGTTTCTTGAAAAGGTACTTTTGCTATTTCCATGAGGACAGACTTCCATTATCTCACTCTGTGGCAACTTCGTTGCTAATTTATAAATAGGAACAGATGTTTCACTCACATACCAATGAAGAACAGGTGTGGAGAATAACATTATTTCCTCCTAATTTAGTGTTGTTTCTCTTTCTTCACACTAGTTTCTCTGTGAAGATAATCCACTCCTGTTGGCCAGCCATTCAGGCTGGAGTGGAAGAACCAGGTTGTGTTCCCTCCTATGCACGCTGCCCTGAAAACATCTGGATTTAACATTCCTTTTCTCTTCAATACCCAGAAGTACAAAACAGATTACTTTCTGCAGCTATATGAAGGTGGCAGTGAGGGAACCTAAATCATATTTATTCAGGTTTGCCTGGTTATGCAAATGGTGTCAAGGTACTGTCCTGTTTTAGACTTCTGCAGATAGATTTGCAGTATTTTGAGAGTAGGTAGCCACAGCTGTTGGCTCTAAGAGCAGCATGTTGCTTAAATGGAAACTGGGTATTCATTTTCAGAGGAATTCCTGTACTATAGTAGTGCAATTAGTCTCCTAGTTTAACAGGTTAATAGTTTACTCAGGATTCACCAGTATGTTTTGAAACGCTAGAAATGGTTCCATCTTATTGCATGCAACTGGACTTTATTCTTTCATCAGGAGTGGCTTTAACAGTTGCAAATTACACAGAAATGGCATTAGTGTCCTCACATATGGAAAGTGGAGCAAGTATAAAACATAAACTGATATGAATGTTTATTACCACAGAAAGAACTTCAGCTAAATAACCTCAAAGTTGTATGATAAAGGAACTGCGTTTCAAATGCTGTTTTGTTCGGGAGATGACCCTCATGTGATGGTTAACTCCCATGTTTTAGCTGCATCCTTCAGTGATAGCTTTTGCCAGAAAGAAACCAACAGGCTATAAGGACAGGCTTTTTCTGCATCTATGTGATATTCCTCTACTCATGTAAACAGCAGAATATGTTTCCCTGCCATGCCATTCTGAGTTAGATGTTTAATACTGCTAATGCTTAAGGTGCACTTGGTCACTCTGGTTCTGAAATGTACTTTCTTTGAACTGTGCTACTATCATTTTTACAACTTGGATGTTTTTAGAGCCAGACTCCAACATTTCATTACGATGTAACTTAAACTGCACTACTGCTTACGCCCAATAGATGTAAGCTGCTTCTCTGGAATGAAAAAGGAACCTACTCCATTAAAATGCTCAAAGTCCTAACATGCTCTGGATTCATCTGCAAGACAATACACAGGCACCTGGAAGTTCACATGTTCAGATCCTTCATGCTAATTCTGGTGCCATCCAAGAGAAATGCTGTATTTTCTAGAGTATGATGGTAAAGTCTCAGTTTATGCTTTGCTGACACTATTCCTGTTGCAGTAATTTTTCCAAAGAGATGAGAGGTACATCAGTTTCTTTCTTACCTCATCTGAAGTTGTTCTTCTCAACTCCATTATGCGATGACTTTGTTTCTTGGTATTTTCCAGAAGGCAATATTAATGTTTCCTTTAAAGAATTTTCAGGAGGGAGCACTTACGGAAGATGTTTAGTGAAGATGCTTAGAAGCCTTTGCCCATGCACAGGGCTAAAATACTATCTGTAGTGGCAGTTGCTGTATGACATACAGTAAAATGATAAAATATATTCTTTAAGGAGCTTCAGGTTTTTCATATCAGATTACATGGCAAGTAGTACAGCTTGCCTTGCCATGAAATGCTGGGCTCCAAGCTTGAAAGCATGCTAGTAAATTCTGATGGAGCATCAGTTCACCATGTGGGTGTCTACAGTGATGAGGGAAGGCTGAGGTCTAGTTGGAAAGTGAGTCCATAGGGTGAGAGTCCTAAACCAGGCATTGACTGTGACAGTGCTTAAAAAGGCGATAAAAACCCAACCTGATCCTAAATAAGGCTCCAACAGGTAGGGGTGTGGGTCCCAGCTGGGGCTGGTCAGGGCCACAAAAGTCTGTTAGTGTGGTCTGGCCCTGATCTGAAGCTTTTGATTATTGTTAAGTATTGATATGGCTAGTGTGCACTAGGGCAGGGGAGTCAGGGCAAGATTCAATTTTTCTAACAATGCCAAGAGATCTTGGACAATATCTTTGATAAGGGTTTGTTTGGGGTGTTTTGTTTTGGTTTTCTTTTGATGAAAAAGAAGGAATGTCAGCTCTAGTTTGGCTGGAGAAGGATTTTGCTATGGTGGGATGACATGGTTTCATATGCTGCAGCTAGTAATCTGAGCTTGGGGTAGCATTTGCTTGTGTGGCTGATAAGAAGTTAGGGCAGACCTCTTGCCTGTGCAGGTCACTGTCCAAGAGGGAAGAAGATCTCTGAGCAGAGGTGAACCCCAGAGGGGTACAGAGGCTGTTTGCTTCCTGCCAACAAAGCTGACAGTTCCTGATTGTCCGTATTGCTGTGGACTAACTAGAATGTGCTCCTTTTCAAAAGGTGAAAGGGGTGCTCTTTCAAGAGACCAGAGCACTCCATTCCTTCTTTCTGTATTTTATGTTTCTCTTGAACACCGTCCTCTTTCCTAAGGTGTTGACTAGCTGAGGTATATGTTAACTCTGAATCTAAATGCAAGGATAGCAAGAAAATTTGGAGGCAGAGGTTTGAATTTGCAGTTTCCACTCTAAAACTCAGATGCTTATGTTAGATTCTTTAGACACTTTTACAGCACATTAAATACAGAGATATTTGCAGATGAAAAAGGATATAGGATATTTCTTGCATGTTCTAAAGTAAGATATATACTCAGTGCATCAAACTGAATTTTCTGTCCTGTGTAAACCAAGTATTATTCCTACAGTGCAGACTGATATCAGAAAATTCCATATACTCTTTTCATACTTTAAAGAGATGTAATCTAGGTTTAAAGGATGCAATAATGTTTTGTGTAGTCAGCTCCTTAGATATCCTTGTGCTAAAGATCAGTGTTATTGCTAATATAGTTTAGTCTTACAAATCTTGAAGGCAGCCATAAAAACTTTAACATAAGTTCAGCTCAGGAATAGCCTCTACTATTGCAACACTAAGGAATATAGAGGGAATGGTGAGATCAGATCAGAAATCAGAGATGTCATCTCTTCTGTAATTTACTGCTGACATCAGTTGGCAGGGAGATAATCATTAACAGGATTAATGCAGTAAAGATTATACCATCTATGTGATAGTTTTTTACTCTTCGCGTGGTGTGACAAACTTTAACTTTCCCTGGTGAAGACCAATTTAGATAAAAGGAGGACTGCAGGAAGTATTCTGAGGCAAGGGTCTATTTCCTTGTCAATCCATTTCTTGATCTCTGATTTTGCAGTCTAAGGGCTCGCACATCACTCATGGTATACAGCCATTTCCTTGTGCTAATGGCCTTGTATAGAGCAAGGCTTCTTATTGTCAATAGTGAGTTAATATAAAAAGCTGGAATCCTGTTCATAGCAATGCGAAAGGGTCAGAGAACAAGTACAGGTAAATATTCTTGTTTGCTCTTCTAGGGACCTCAGTGAAAAACATTCTCCTTATCTTCAAAAGGGTTATTAATGGCTGTGCAGCTTCCACATGTTTTGTAGGTACCCCAGAAGTAATGGACTCAGTGGGATCTTGCTGAAACAAGTATCACTGTGGCCTTACTAGGAAAGAACCAGGTCTTTTAGACATAGAAGAGAAGCCAACAACTAATGGCATAATGATACTGGTATTTTTTTCAAAGACGGCCAAAAATTCAGTGACAGCAATCATTGGATTTAAGAGAAAGAGTCAAGAAACCCTTGTTCTGAGCGGCCTGTATCACAAGTACTAAAGCTTCTTCAGCTGGGGGAGTTATGTGTGTGAAATTTGCAAAGTCATCTCACAAAGGGGAATTTACACTATTTAAAGACTTGGTTCTTTTCTTCATATCACTAGTCTCAAGTTTGGATATATTGTAAGGAATTTTGCTCTTGTCATGTATGTGGAAAAAGGTGCTAGGAAGCAAGATCTAATATTACCTTAACATCTCCTCACAGAACTGGAACAAACAAGGATCTGGACAACAAAAGGTGTTTTATCTGTAAGGCTGTGTAAGGTTTCCAGAAACTGGGATGAAGGTTCTGTTTTAACTTCATCCCTCCTTTTTTACCTTATTTCGTCTACTGTGATTCCAGTGAATGTTATCTTAGGTAGATCTTTTCCTTATTACATCTCTTAACCTCTGTCCCATAAACCAGAAGATTTTATTGAAGTCTAATGAGGCTTTTAAAAGATTCAAAGGTTTGAATAATTATCAAAACATTCCATTCTTGCAATAAATTTACAAACAGGCCTTTTATAATACACTCCTAACCAGAAAACTTCAGTAAGTGTTAGTTGAAGGCCAGCTAACTTTGGTGGATTCTTAATGAGTTCTCTTAGCCTTCAGTCTGGGGGTAGGATCCATAATTCTTCTCATTCTTGCTAATAATGATGATGCAGTTTGGTTATTTTATAAGAAAGGTTCATAGCTACCTCAGAGCACCTTCTCAGGATAGTGAAGATGACTGTTCATGTGCTTGATTTCTCGCTATGACATGGGGAATACTTTAATACTTGGAGACGGGCCTTCCTCAAAAAAGGGTTCCTTGTCACAAGCAGCTGAGCAGAGTTCCCCAGTGTATCCGCACACATCACTGGTTGAAAATGGTCTGACACTGAGTTTCCAAGAAGTGCAGAGGCAGAAATGGTTAATGTTGTGCCCAATACTAATCTACATCTGGTGGTCATGTAAGATGTGACCATCTAAAAGGTCTACTATTACAGTAACAGAAGTGTTACATTTCTAACACTTGCATTGTGAGTTCATCACCCTCCATAGTGAATTGGCCTTTAAATATGAAATTCCCTTGAAGACAATAAATGTTGTTCATCTGCAGCCATACAGATGAGAGAAGAATTTTCCTGGTAACTCTTAAAGGCCCAAAAAAACCAAGATGTTGTTATTACAGATAATGCCTTTTTCTTCAGATTATGTCAGCAAGTATGCCTCCAAGCAACCCTGCATGGTGGTAGTGACATATTCTGGCAGTCTACACTGAAGTACATACTCAGCTGCTGAAGGTCTTGTGGATAGAGTACACAGCCATACCCCAGGAGGTAGATTAATGAGGATGATTTGTAGGAATTATTTTGGCCACAACTATGAAGGATAGCACTTAGTTTTTACTTACTGCTCATGCAGAATAGAGCTGTCATAAACTTTTATAGTAGATATACTTTGAATCTTGCTATGATAATTATAATATAAATATTTCCACATGAATATGTAAGAAATTGCTTTCCTTTGGTATTGTATGGCATTTGCATAATTATCACTGAAATTCATGGCAGATTCAAATTGTCAAGCCTGTTTACACTGCAGTGGAAAATTATTTACTGATCCATACAAATGTTACATTTGCATCTGTAACAGAAAATGAATACCTCTTAAGTTTACTAATGAGAAAAAATATACATCTGGTTAAAGAAACTTTGCAGAGGCAGAGCTGGCATTTCCTGTATCCTATTAACATGTGGAAACATTTCTTTACCCCCCTGGAATTTCAGTCAAATCTGAGAGCATGTCATTGAGGAAATTGAGTGGTGCCAGAATTTATATGAAGTATTAAACCCCAGGCTTCTGAGCCATTGACTTATACTAGTCATACTCTCATTTGGCTGACCAAGTAACAAGTACAGCATTAATACAGGTTTTAAAACTAGAAGAACAAAATAAACGGGACATTGACCTGTTCTTTAAAGGCCTCAAAAACAGTGTCTGAGAGAGGAGGTGCTGAGTACCCAAGAGGATTTAGCATCAGGAGACTCAGGTCTCCCTTGCAGCTGTTAAACCCCTGATTGAAAAACTGGATTCAAACCTGCAGTCAGACTCTGCAAAGCAGGTCAGATCTAGTTAGGTTTAGTAGCTTAGCCTCTATAGAGATCAAATGAAGCAGCACCTAATTTTTCCAAATCTGGCTTTGAGGGACCATAACCTCAGACCTGAGAGAACATGATGGAGCTAAACCACAGGGCTCTTCAGAAGTCAGAACAGGTCCAGATTGATTTGGTACATGTGGGTTGGAGCTGACTGTGCTGGCTCTCAGCTGGTCTTGTGGAGAGAAATTCAATGTGATTGGCCTATGCTCTTGTGTTAACCGCATGGGAGAAAAAAGAGAATCTGGCTCTCTGTCATTCCAAAAAGTGGAGCACTGTAACAGTCATTTTGTCCTGCTAGATGCAGAAGGAAAACGATGCACTCTGCAACTGCAAAGAGAAACTAAATTACAAGAATTAGCTTGAAGAGGCAAACATTCAAATATTAGGGTTGAGGTTCCAACCAACATGGGTCTGGCTTAGAAAATATATGTTAGGTTCAGTTTGTCTCTGGAAACTTATAGGAGTACTTGATGAAATTCCAGACTTGTCCCTTTAAATTAGAAAGACTACAGGTTTTCTTGTCATACGACTGAGCTTGACATTCCTGGTATCGGGAAGTGGGGCACTAAGTAATGCATCAGTATCTGTGAAACTTGAAATGAAACCAGCACTACACTCTTCTGAACCATGACCTTGTATAGTCCCAGACTTCATACCCTACTGATTGCCTTGAAACATTTATACAAGCTCTTTACCTGGTCAAAGATACTTGTCAAAATGCCTTGCTCTTAATACAGTAGGTGTGATAGAATCAGAAATGCTTCTTTAACATTAAGTTACTTAAGAAAAACATTCCTGTTTAGATCTAAGGTTTTATTTTGCACCAGTGTCTATGCTAAACTGAGATGCTTGACCATTTAATTCTCCATCATTTAAAGTTATAGCTTTAAGTAATTTTTCACATTCATAATAATGACCTCCAAAGTAGCCATTAACTCCGAATGTCCAAGAAGTAAATAACTAAACCATGAAAAATGTCTTTTATTAAATACACAGAAGGATGAAGCTGCTTTTTGGTCCTGAACACTTAAGTTCCTTCATTCCATGACTCTTTCTTCTAATAAATGCAGCTACCTCATTCTAGCCATCAAAAATCAAAGTGAAACATTAGCTCTGTTCTGTACAAAATTACATTATATTTGGCTTAAGCTGTTCTTGCTGTAACCTGTGGAAAATCCTAATTTTTGTTCTTCCTTTCTTAGATAATAGGGCTTTTAAGTGCTCTCGTCATTTTCACACTACACCACTATATTTTTATCTTTAAATGGTGCCCATGAAATAGCTTATCATTCATAAGAATTGCCTCAGAAGCATTTCTTTGAGGTTAAGGCATTTCTCAGATTAGGAGCCTGTTTTATTGATGTTTTTAAATCTTTCTTTGGAATGGTTTTGTTTTCTTAATACCCATTGCTGTTTGCAATCTATTTGCCTGTGGCCTAAGGTTAATGTAATTTGGACATATATATAAGCTGGAAAATTGACATGCCTTTAAAACCTTAGTCTGAGTTTCAGCAATTTTTGAAGAGAGATATTGTGTTTTGGTTTGTCTGCTCTATAGTTAGAGCAGTTATAGTTAGTTATAGTTGTCTGCAACCTCATGGTGTTATGTCTCCTATGCATTTTCTCCATTAAAAAAACCCCCAAAAATCAACTTTTACTCATCTTTGCAATAAACTGGAGTGTTGTCTCAGTCCTGGACTGGGGCCAGAGATGATCTCCATGGTGGAGAAAAAGATGTAGTGGTAGAAATTTGGCACCCGAAAGCATGCGGAGTGCCTCCTGCAACAGGGTTAGCGCAGTAATGTGAGAATTTTTTCCATTCTTTC
>JAVHNF010011486.1:12510-34749 GCA_034783455.1 Micropsitta finschii | reverse complement strand
TACCCAATTTGCAGTAATCAAAAAGGAGAGGAAAAGAAAGGACTTTTTCTTTTCTTTCTTTTTCTTTTTTTTTTTTTGGTGGAGTGGCTTCCATGAGATCTAACAAGAATACTCATTTGATTGTGGAACATAGACACAGATCGGGATTTTCTACTGTCAAATCAAAATTTTCTTAGAATGAGTATTGACATAAAACTTATTTAAGTTCTAAGTAAAGCTCACAAAAATGTGTTGAAATGAGTCCTTTTTGAGAAAAGAAATCTTTGCAATATCTCTGAAACATTTCACATTAAAAAAAAACTCTCTGCCCTTTTCTGGGCAAGAAAAACTGGGCTGTCTCAAAAGTGTTGGACGATCATGTACTATTCTATGAAATTGAAAGCATGGAACTGTTCATTGTTGTTGTCTCTTTATTTGTATAACTAGAAGCTGAAAATCTGCCCACAGAATTTATAACGTAAGACAACAGAAAATAGGAACATGAGCTATTTGATAAAATGCAGACAATTATGTACGTATACATATTGTACAGCTCTGTCTACAACTAAGTTAAATAGTAGTAAGACCAGCCCCCAACCAGTACCAGGGGACACTTCCCCCTTCCTAAAGTTGATGTCTATCTATAAGATGAATTTGAAAATGCTTCTATCTTTAAAGCTTACCTAGTCAAATACAGCAGATTGCAGGTATCGAAAAATCAGGTAAAGCTGCCCCAGACTTCCTCATCAGACAAGAGAAATAAGTAAACAGAGGCAAAGACATTGTTAGTCAGTCAAAAATGGTCAAGGCCATTCTCCAGTCTGAGGACACTGGCACACAGCTTTGCTTGCAAGCTTGCTGCCTCATAAAGTGTGCCCACATGTTGAAGTGAATGGTAGGCGGCTCAGGATGCATCCCATGTCTCTTGGTGTTTGGTGCTTTCTGCTGGAAAACTGTCCCCAAGGGTATGGGTACAAACAACACAGACCCATTTTTATCCCTTCCCCTGAGAACTGGGAATGGTCTCCCCTGTGATAACTCCCCCTATGGACTCAGGACCTGGTCAGAAGCACTTAGCTGACCCCAGCCAAAGTGTACCAGGGACTGCTCTAGCTACTAAACCTTGCAGACATTATCCAATGCTTGTGAATATTCCCAGCTTGATTTATAGATGATAATGAAGTTAGCAAACAAGTCATGTTGATGAATATGATAGTGATGTCAGTGCATCAGCAATCTAGCATGTTATGCTTAATTGTAGAGGTTAATATTATTACAAGGGGTTTATTGCAGTGGGTTATGGAAATGTAAACAGGTGGAAGAGCCTTTATGCTCCAGTTATGAGAAATGTGTTTAATGGGGTATTTTGTACTTGAATTCAGCTCTGGCCTCAAAGGCCTGTGTATTAGAGAGCTCTTGATATGCTCCTCCATTTTCATCTATAGATGTGCTTCAATATTTGTTGCCCTTCGTCTCCAATTGCTCCCTGCCGTATTTGCTAAACATAAATTGGCTAAATTCGTGAATGTTTATAATCACAAAATTATCTAGTCTAAAAGGATCTCTGGAGATCATCTAGTCTGGACCCCTCCAGTGGATGGCTATGACCATCTAATAAATTCCTGCTCTGAACATCTGACTGACTCTGTAGGAAAATTAGGATCGTAATTTGCATTTACAATTGAGTGTCCAAAGTACACAATGTGAATGCCACCCTCAGGGAATACTAACTTTGAAAAATCACCCTACCTTTCTGAAAGGCTTACATACCTCATTTTTTCATACTCTGAAATCTATTTCCTGTTTTATCAGACTTTATTGTGAGGAAAATACTTTGATTATAAGGGAAAGAAAATATTCTCATTTTGCTTTGAAAGAATTTTTCTTTACAAAAATAAGTGGTAAGAAAATATCTAGTTCCCTTCCTTGAAATGCTAATTTAGAAAGTCTTCCTAAGCCATTTTTAAGCTCCTTTATTGTTTCATTTTCTTAAAAGATTGCCACAGTGAGAGGAGAGCTAGCTTTATGTAGGAGTTTTGGTTTTGGTACAAATAATAAAATAAATTATTCCACTCAGAAATAAGTTGAGAGCAGCTGTATTGCCTTTGCAAAACAATGTTAAAATGAAGTCTTCCTATGGCAGATTTAAGCCATAGTAATGTAACAGAATTTTTTGTTCTTTTATTAAAAAAGAGCAAAATTTTTGTATTTCTTGTCTGTTCTTTTGAAGAGTTGTGTTTCTTCTCTGGCCAATTCTACTGATATTGTGTCAGTGCTGATGGAGCTGTTTGGAGGTGGGTGACAGAAATGTCACCTTATCAATCTCGCCATTAAGTTGTCAGTTCCATAGTAGTATTTGGAATTGAAGCAGACACCTCCACTGACATTGCAACCACTATGTATGAAAGACACTTCTATTCCTTTGGATGTGCAGGAGACATTTTCATTTACCCACTAATACTTTTGTTGCTTTGCACACAAGGATTAGTCAGACTCTTCAGGGAAATCAAGGGAAGCTGGTGTCAGTACAAACTCTACCTCCATCAGGTTTCATCTGTCCCAACTGTCCAATGCAATTGCCCATCATGGTTAAATTTCCAGCACGGACACAGAGATTTAACACTTTTACTGTCATTCTGCTCTTTCATTGATTTTATACCCCCAACAAGTGTCAACACAATTTTATAAAGACAGACTTGCTTGTGATTCATAATAAATACGGTTGCAAGATAACAAGGCCATTTCTTCTGTTAATAGCATAATATTGAAAGCACCCCTCTTCCCCTTCATATAGAATGAAGGCCACTGCTTATTCATTCTGTCCACTTTATTCTGCATCAGCATATATTCCTACACTTTTTTTTTTTTTAATTTATACATTTATAAATACTCTTTGATGAGGGTCAGGACCTGCTACCAGCAGATGTATTATATTCCTTTATATTCTTTTATATTGCTGGCCTGACTGCACCAAGGATAACAGAGCTTTGACCTATGTCAAGATATGACAGTAGCAAAAACTAAATAGGAAATTATCAAGGACATTGCTGATAGAACAAGAAGTTCCTAGATTCTTGGCATAAATTTAAACATTATAATTGCATATTAAGACCCGATAACAATGTCAGTGTACACTTATATGAGCTGCTTACATATGGAGCTGCTGTTATAAAAGGAAGGCATTAGTACTATAAGTAGGTTATACAAATAATAGAACCACAAAGGAAAATTTGAGGTCTTCAGTTCCTACAATTATGAGCTCATTTAAGTATATGGAGACAGAATTGCATCATTAAACACTGTTTTTAACTCTGATTAAAGACTACACTGGTCAAGGATCGTTTTATAATAAGGACCTAGTTTGAGATTAAATCTTGTTATCCCCAAAAGGTGTTCTTAAACCAGGTGAAAATATTTGCTTTTTAAATTTTAACTTTCTCCCTCTGTAAATGTATAAATGCTCTCTCTCTCTGTGAATATATATCTCTGTATATGCATATATAGTTTATATATATATTCTTACATACACATATACAAAGTGTCTATGTACAGTCTTATGCAATGTGTATCAACCAGCTTTTGCTTAAAGTCTTTTTCAAAATGCATAAGGTTTAACCATAAAGTTGTTGCCTTCAGAACCAGTTCTCCCTGTCTTTGAAAGCCTTTTTTCCCCCTTTTTTTTCTTTACTGCAGTTATTTTTTTTATTAATCTCAGGAAATTAAAAAGAGACTGAAAATGCATAGGGTCTGCGTCTGAATTCACTGGAAGAATGAATTGCAGGGGGAAGTTATTTCTGGCATGGTGTTTTTAAAATTAAACTCCAGAATATTCGTATTCTAAGATTATTAAGAGATTTTACCATTTCATATTACTTTAAAACATGGTTTTGTGTGAGGGTGAGCAGTCTCTCAACCATGAACATGAGACAAAACCTATAGAGAAAGGAAATTACAGCATAATGGAAATGATGGCTGGGAGCCATACCACCCTGGGCTGTGAGCTCATCCTAACAGAAATGGCAAACTGAGCTGATTTGGTCAGTGCTCCAGTTTGGGATCTCTGAGGAAATTTCCAAGGTTGCTGCAGGAAGCGGTGGTGGCAACACTGTAGGTGGTATTTTTGGTTTTTGAGTCATCATTGGGTCAATAACCTGTGATGAGAGAAAGCTGGTTTTCCTGGAAGAGTTGTGGTCATGATGTGAAAGCATGGTCCTGAGTATTAAAAGATCACCATGGACTTTGTGCCAAAGGTACAATTGTTAACCCTGGGGAACTGATCGAATTTCAGTATCAGCCCTTCTTACATGATACCTGAAAATTATTCCTACATTTGGTCGTCTTTGGTACAGCAGAATAAAACCAGTAAGGAAATGCCAGGCTGCTAGAGCACTGAAAAAAGTTCAGACCCCACTGAAATAGACTTTCAGTCTAAATCCTGTCATTAACTTGAATGAGTTTAGGATCACATCTAGAGTCCTTAACGTAGAAGGACTGCAGCAGGGCTAATCTGCTTTTGAAGGAGCCCCTCTCTTTTCATGCCTTTACTGTTTGAGCAATGCTGCCTTTGCCTTTCAGAAATCACCATCCGTTACTCATAGGTGCTGTCAGGCCCTGTGATGCCCTCAGAGCAGCTCAACTCCAGACTGTTTTTCTTCCCAACCCCGCAAAGGTGTAGTGACACTATGACATTACATTCTCCCCAAAAACAATGACATGAATCTGATTTATAACTGGTGGTAAAACTTTATTATTCAAGTTTAGATGTAACAGACATCTTTGCTGCCTGAAGATTGTTTGCATAAGAAATACACCAAGAACATGTTTGTGAGTAGAAATGAACATGCACTATGAAAACCAAAAAACAAAACAAAACAAAAACCCAAAACAAAACAGAACAAAAAACACATCCATGTGTTGTAAGGACAAAACATTAAGAGCCAACATTCTAGAGTCGAATCAGGGCTACAAGTTTAATGATGGTTTTTAGCAACAAGAAGTCATTCTTTACGAAGTACATTTTTTTTTTTCTTTTTCCTTTTCCTGCTGGTGAATTTTCTAGAAGCTAAATTTACAATGGCATTTTGAGATGTTTCCTTTTCTCCTGTTCTCCTTCTATGTAGAGCTCAGAGGCCAAAATGATTGGAATGGAAAACTGTGGCTGCTGTTACAATGTTTATTCTAAGAATCTTATTTTACTACGTGTAACCAAAAAACAAATGAAACTGGCACTTACCTGGCTGGTAGCCATTAAATTACTGTCATTTATCCTCTTAAAAAGAGGTAAATAGGGGTATGTGTGATTACTATCTAGGTAGCATCTCACTAACTGCCAGCTTTTCAGAGCTGGCTAGATAGAACAAAATTGTGAGGAAAAGTGTGGGGATGGATCCTATTCTGAGGTAAGGAAATTATGTAAATCATTTTACTTGGCCCATCTTAACATTATAGAAAAGTTTAGAAGGGATTTCTCACTTATCTGTAACATTTGGGATACGCTGACAAATTGCTCACTATTCTTTGCCAAGCATAACTCTTTCCACAGAAGCAGAAGGAAATAGATCTACCCTTCTGGCTGAACAGAAGTGAACTTCTAATCTCTTTGGCTTTTCCTGACCAGTATTAGGAATTAGCATGTTAAGTCAGCCAAGAAAAATCAATACAGGAGCAAGAACGCACATATATTTAGGCATCCTGGGCAAAAAGCAAATGATAGACAACATCCCTAGAACATAAAGCAAGTAGTAATGATTACACAGCAACACTGCCCAGTTCAAAGATAGACTTGAAAGTCTGTCTGTGAACCTAGTACTAATCCGTGGTTGCCAGATAAGGTCACCCTACTGCACAACCACAATGTTTCAGCGCTGTATACAAATAGCATCAGTCCCTTTTGTCCTGTTGCCCCTCTAACTGCAAAAATAATCTATTGCCCAAAGCATGCCTCAACTTCTTGAGTAGTGTCTATGTTGTCTCTGTTTAAAACTGTCACAGTGCACAACAGTACATTTTTTAGGCAAAGCAAGTATCCAATGTCCCTCCTCCTTTTTGGATGGTCCATGAAAATAATTAAGGTGGGAGTTTCATCAGCACAGTGGCAATTAGGTGCAAAACTTATTATGGAAATCACTCTTGAGTTTAACACCTGAACACAAACTGTGCTCTGGAAAATCTTCATCTCCTGCTGCATTATCATATGGGGCACCAGCCCTGAAGTGATAGCTGAGAGGCAGTCCAGTTGACAGAAGATATCTCATGACGATTCCCTCTGTACAGTGCTAACAGAAACATTGTTCCTGTTCTGCAATCTGATTAATGACAGGTATCACTAATCCTCTGGTTTTGAGCCATCTACTTATTTTGTGGTCCAATTTGAGATACATTTTAAGATCTCAAACCACCAGTCCTTAGTAGAAGTACAAAACCCTGTAGACACTGACAAACAGAGAACAAAGAATGATTCTTTGAAAGTTCAGGTTTAGGTGCTGTAAGCTCATGAAGATGCAGCAGGTGCAGTAATTACTTGTGTGTGCTAACACTGGCTTCCATCTGAGAGTTATTAAATAAGATTATTCTTTTCCAATGTCAGGATTTATTTTTCTTTTGATTAATATCCGTTGTGAGGGGACTGGGAGATGAAGTCACATCTCTTTTGTTCACAAACAAAACTGTGCTCCCCTCAGCCCAATCAAAGAGAACAGGCTATGGCAAAATCCCATTTCTTACAAAGCAGAAATCTTTGAACATCTCAATATGTCATGGCAAGAACAATGAACTTTTTTCAATTTTCATTTGCACCATCTATGTGTGCAATACTAACATTCAAAAATCTGTCTTGTTCTTTGCACTTGTAAGATTTCATTTCTGCTCATCCCCAAACCCTGATATGTGTATTTCCTGTTATTGGCCTCTGCTTCTGAGTTTAGCAAGAGGTGTCATGAAGTACAGGGTGGTGCTCAAGTCTCACAATGTGCATGTCCCCCCTAAGCTATTTTGACATGAAGATGTAGCTTCTATCAATGAAGAAGCCACAGGAAGTGGTAAGTCTTAGATGAAGTAAGTCAAACCAGTAACTACTGAAAACCAGCAGGCAGCTACTTCCAGAGCTGATAAAAATCATTGCTTAATGAGTCTAACATGTTTCTTGGAAAAGCTGAGAAGAACACACACTGGACCCTGACATAATGAAACGAGGGCAATCTATTTCAGACCCCACAGAAAAAAAAAAAAAAGAAGAAACTAAAAATACCCAGCAAAAATAAATCCACAAAAAACAAGTCAGAACTTATTATTGGAGAACAATAGTAAAAACATAACCAGACTTTGTCTGGTACTGGTAACAAGCTGGAGATTCATCTAAAAAATAGAAGAAGAATGTGGCCCAATATCCTTTGCTAACCTAGAACACTATTGAAGGGTTATAGAACACAACTGTGAACAGACAGAGTGGGACTTTCCATATGCTGCTCAACAGTATAGAAGCAATGGGTGGAGCAGGAAGGAATGCAAGCCTAATGCTGAACAATAGCCTGTCTGTGCAATAACTTTTCATCTATGTGAAAATGCAACACGTAAAATACTGCCAAGGTCAGCAAGACCTTTGGTGATCAACTGTGTAAGTGCTTTCATGCATGGTGATGTTTGTTGCCGGCTGCTTTAGGCACATTATTTTTCAAAAGACCATCAAAGTGCTGAACATTTAGGCCAGTTCCTTCCTGGTTTTCCTTTTGCCAACCCCTATAAGACATTTCCTATCACCTCCCCTTGTATCTTCCACCTCCCTGTCTATCTGGTTAAATATAAGCGCACCAAATTCTAGAAGGGAGAATGATGAGATTCAGGTAAGTTAAATACAAGAACTTTTTTTGTTTTTATGATGCTTTAGTTTCAATTACATGAAAATCTGAGAAAGGCGGCATGTAAGTGAGATCAGAATAGGACCCTTTACATATAATCTCAAGTGAGGACTTAGTCCAGAGATATTTTTATAGAACATTTTAAAAAATAAAATGCATGAATAGAGAAATAAAAGACAACATAATATCAGAAAGGCATTTTAAACTTCATTCGCTGCAACATTCATGAACCAGTTGAGCTACACCTGCCATCCAACCATAAGGAACTAAGACCCTGCACTGCGAAAAAGAAACAAACCCAAACAAAACAAAAAAGCAACTGCGTAATATTGTAAAAATGGAGTGCAATGCTACTACAGAATGCAATAAAACATCAGTGCTGCATCGTCAAACAGCACTTATCAAAATAATTTCTGAAATGTTTCCTCTGAAACACAGACAAAGCAATAAAAAGAGGATACATGTTTATCATTTTAAGCATAACAATGTGAGTTAAGAGCTTAAGAATACAAAAGTACTTGGAATGAATAGTGCTACCCTTTTTTTCCTAAGTAGGCATAAAAATATTTTCATTTCCTTCTTGTTTTTCCATACCATTAATATCAACAAATTTCATTCATTTCATGTTATAGTTTACAACTTTAATGCACACACACAGAAAAAAAAGATACCTACTGCAATAGAAATAGTTGCTTCATTACCTTGTTTGCTACATTTGCAAATGTAAACAGCGAGGCAGAGCCAGAACTGACTCTAATGCATGATGGAATATCTTTGTTGCATACGTACACTGTAGAAAATAATTATTCAATATGTCAGGCACCATTATTTGAAATGTAATACATTAATATTTACTAGAAAAATAAGGTTTTTTCTATTTGTTCTCCCAACTTCTTTAATGAAATAAGTTAATCTGACAGTGCATCCAGTAGCTTGTAATATCTTCTACATCCCTGTGGCAAAATAATAAACTACTGGTTGGGACACTATAATGAAAATGATTAAAGTCAGTTCTTGTACACCCTTGTAGCAAGCATGGAGGCTCGTCTAACAGCACCTTTAACCAATTATTTAATATTTAGTTACTTAGCCCTATTTCCCTGAGCAGTTATGCTGAGGAGCTTTCCCTTCATGGATAGTTTTCAAAAAGCTTTAAGTATTAAAAAGTACTATGAAGACATTTAATGCTACTTAGCAAAAGCTGGTATAAGTCTACTGAAGGGATTGACTGGTACGTATAGCAATGTTAAGCCTGTGGAGAAGTAACCTTAGACTTTAAGGTTTAGAAATGTAATATATTAAAAACATATTAAAATAAAATACAGCAGGTTACCTTGTTCTATGCAAATTAAACCTGGAGTGTGGCTTCTGTATTAGACTTCACTTGCACAAAATGATTTTCCTAGATTAAAGTGTGCCAGAAAGAATGTAGTGATAAATGGTAGCTAAAAATCAACTGAGTCTGAGAAACATCTAGATGAAATTGCTGCCAAAGCTTTGAGGACGAAGTGATCCTAAGGCATGTTGTAGGGCAGAATTAGCCCAAATTAAAGAAAAGAAAATGACCTTTTAGCATCTGTATAATTAACAAGTCTAGTTCTTATATACAATGTGTATATGTTCGCTATACCCCTGCAGCAGTATATACATATACACATCTTTGCACTCTTGCCAGTTATGTCTCTTACACAACAGCAAGAGGTATTAATTGTCCGGTAAAATTTTCTCAAGGTTATTCGCCATGATTCACTGCATTCTGGCTAGTTTAGGTGGGCCATGTCCCATGTAATTATCTTCTACCCCTTCTGGCCACCATCCAACTGTTCTTTTTTTCTTGGTAACCCACTCATTTAAAAGGAAAAAAAAAAAAAAAAAAAGAAAAAATGAAAAAGGGATTTAATATTGGATAAGGCATGCTCTCTATATGAAGTGCTTTATAGGTCTTCACAAGACATTACAAGCTATTGAATTCCCATCAAGGAAACCTATTTCTGTTTAATTGTGCTAAGTGCTAAGGTTTACTCTTTAGGTTTTCCATTCTTTTCAGCTTGTGCATTGTTCCTGTGTAGGCCCCTCTGGATGTGAGTTGTGAAGTCATACTTGTCCGTGCAAAGATGCTGGCATATGCTGCACTGGAAAGGTCCACTGTCACCATGGCAACTCATATGCAAAGCATACATCACTTCATCCAGAAAGACAATGCCACAGTGCACACACTTGGTAGAAAGTTCATCTTGAGTACTTCTATCAACTTTTTCTGTTTTTACTACATTCAAGGGACCTTCATTTTTTACATTAGGTGGTGCCTTACTCTTTTCCTTAGAGGCACCATTTGCAGTTGGCCCAGGTCTGGAATGCTTTATCGCCAAATCTAGAGGAATGTCATTGTCTGATCCAACAGCTGAAAAATGAGGAGGCAGATTAAAGGTGGGATAAGGCACATAGTTTTGGCAAGGATTTGGTAGGCCAGGCACATGACTCAAGTAGTGTGGATTCCCAGGAACAGACAGCTTATATTTACTCCAGAATCTCAGCCAGTCAGCTTCACTCTGAAAGTCATTGTGTACAAACGGAAGTCCAAAGAGTGGGTACTGGTATTTTTCAATAGGGCTTCCAGGTGGTGAATAGTTTGGATGTTTCGCAGGTCTCATATATTTTTCTATTGGGCTGCCTCTCTCTGAGCTTCCTTTCCCTTCTGATATCGATGAACTGTTTCCTGGGTCTCCAGTACTTTCCTGAGGACTTTTTATCTGAATGTGCAAAGGTTGCATCCTTTTGTGAATATCCAGAGTTTGGCTGACCAATATTGGCTGCTGAGCAGAATGGCTTTTAGTCAATGAACCTGGGGCCTCATATTTACTGAGGCTGGGAAGCTGGATTTCTCTCTGATGACCTTCAGGTAAATGATCCTCTGACCTCCTCTCTAAGGGGCTTCCATTGACTTGTTCCTCACTGCTACCCCTCTGCTGTTTGTTTAGCTGCTCAGCCTGAAGTGCCTCCGGGTTAAGGCGCTTTCTTGTTTGTCTCCTAATGATCTGCTCACCATTGTTCTGCTTAATGATGTTTAAAGGCCTGGGAGTCTGCGTGGAACACACACATAATGAACAAAAGGAAAAAAGAAAGGCACATTAAATCTGCAAAACCATGCTCACCCAAATTTATCTTTTCTTTTGTGAAGAGGTATATTGTAAGAGTTTTATGAGAATGTCTAAATTTTAACCCAAATGCTGTTTCCTGGCCCCTCATGCTAAGTGTAAACTTCAAATTTGTTTTATCAAACTAAGTCAGCTGCCTTAAACATATTATACCTCTTTACTTAAAAAGGCATGAAGTATGCAAACTGTCAAGGCATTTATTACCCCTTACTACTGAAAAATTCTGGAGGAGATATGCTGAAAGTGGGTACTGAGAGCTGGGGATGAGGTGGGAGATGCATGGCCCTATGCTCTAGTCTTATACTATGGACTGTATCACATGGGCTTGTGTTGGGTAGGGTTTGTATAGATCTCACGGTAACAAGAACTGAGCAACACTTACCTTGATACTCACCCCGTTTGACACGGATAAAAAACGCAAGCAAATACAGGGCTTGCAAACCACCACTGCTGTCACCTAGCAAAAGGGTTGCAGGTCTGCTGTGGTGGTGAGTGGGATGATGGTGGCCAGAAAGGGACTAAGAAAGACGAAGAAGAAAGTCCAGGAAAACTTCTCCTGTGCACCACAAGGTCTATGTTGGACTTTGGTACCAACTTCCCCTCCTTCATCCCTACTGTATTTCCTTCTATATGTTACAGATGTTGTGCTAAGTCATCCACTAAATGTGGAAAATAGGGTCTGTAAATAAAAGAGCATCCTGGAATGGACAGAGGGAAGAATTAAATGAGGACTTCTGTTTCCATTTGCTAATTCCCCACACCAACTCAGGGTAGGTGGCCTACTTAGATGAGAATTGAAAATACTTTTTGGTGAAAAAGTAAAAGAAAATAAATAAAAATAGTACAAGGACAGCAGCCAGCCTCCTTGGAAAGGCCCCACAACAGGAAAGCAATGGTATGTGAATGAATATGGCGCTGTAACGCCAGTATGTGTTGCTGTACTGGGAAGATGTTAGAACAACAAAAACTACCTAAAAGTCATTCAGTCTGGTGTGCTGGCAGTTGCCATTTGTCTCAATCCAAATGCACACATAATCCTGTTTTGGTTGGAGGCCAGAAAAATGCCCTACACAGTATTCCATTTATATGTTTATTTGGAAATTTTCTTTTTAACATTGTTTTAAAGTGCAGATTAAATTTTGGCATACAGTCAATATCCAAAATAATTTGTACCCTGAATGTCACACAATTTAGATATATTCATAACTTTGAATTAATATAAAAATATCCAGAGCTGGAAGAGAGCTCGCTTTACTATTTGCAGAAATCTAGTTTCTCTCTTGACTTGCCATCTTCCTCTCCTCTTTCACCTATTTATTTCCTTGAGGTTGGTTTATCCTTAATGGCTAACTGCTAACTACATTTTAGGCAGCAGAGCTATTTTTTAAGATTTTCCTTTGTATTAAAATTCTGAATCAAAAGAAATATAAACTTTGATTTAGATTTTTAATAAGCAAAACTTAAACTTAGCAGAAAAATATGACCTGAACCAGCCTCCTCAAACAGATCAAAGCTGGGGGAAAATCATGTTAGACAAAATTACAATATTTTGTATGTAAATTCTCTGCAAATAAAGTTTACAGTTTGCAGAATCAATAGCCAATTGATATGCATAAGCATATACTCTTTACTACAGGCTCATTGTAATACCCTCACTTTCTTATGACAATTCTAAAACTGTCATACTAACATGCTATGTGAGGTCTTAGAATATTATTGATGTTGCTCTTATTGAACTTTTATTTATACACTACAGACCACTTCCATATGGCTTCTGGATAACCTTTCAAAAGTGGAATTTCTTACTTGTCATGCTACAGGTATGAAGTCTGATTGTGGAAGTAGTTAAAAGAAATATCTTCAGACCTGTGATTAACGACCCTCGCACATTCACTGGCAGCTCTGGCTCTTCAAAGTTACATCCTATTAGGAGTTAAAAGCTGTAGGTCCAACTTAGAAATTCTTCAGCAGGCAAATAACTGTACTCATCTGGCTAGTCTTTAGCTGATTTAACCAGACTATGCAGTGGAGTAAAGCTACTCACATTTTCCTTCTTCATATTGGTAAGGTACAGATAAAAATACTTGGTTGGAAGTAAGGCAGACAGAAATGTTTTGCTTTTAAATTGCCCTATGGCAAATCCTTATTTATGTATTATACATAATATATTGAGTATGATCACAAATATTTTTTGCTATCTCTATATCAATTGGCAATCTCACTACCTTAAACATGAGCAACTTAATAAAAAAAGTCACAATGTTCAGCAAATAGTTTATTAAATTATTGTGATTAGACTTCCTAGATACCATGGAAAATCAAAAAGTGATCTTCTCTGCTAGAAGATCGCTTTTTTCTAACCCTAGAATAATATAATTCCTTACTGAAGCATTCTATGGATGTGGTCAAGGAATCACTAGGGAACAAAATCTAGTTTTCTATGACCTTAGAGTTAGAGTTATTAAAAATGAGGAACCACACCTATATAATAATGGTCAAATTCATTATTTTGGGTATCACAGAAATGGAAATACGAGTTGGAGCAGAAATCAATACTACCATGTTAACATGCCGGTCACTACCACCCAGTAGTATCTGACAGACTATAGTTTTTCTGATTAAATACAAGAAAAAAGGGACCTTAGAGATGTGTGTATATTTGAGTTAATCAGGACAGTAGTTCTTGATAGTGATAATCCAATCAAAAGAGAGCTATGAAGTGTGCAAACCTACTGTAGATGAATGTTACTCAGCTGTATAGTGCTGCTTAGTTTAACAGAGTAACTCACAGAAGGGAAAAGTTCTATTACCTTTAATTTTTATAGGTTCAAATATTTATCTAGTAACTGCACTATCCTAAAATCTTTAATTCGAAAACATTCATAAATAGTACTTACTGTAAGTTTTCATGAGGAGATAGGCAAGAAACTTTCATCTTTCTGGTGTCAGCCCAAAAAACATCCCTTTGCATGATATTGTCTCAAAAGGTGTCCCAAAAGAGAAATTCGTTTGATTATTTCAGTCTCCAACTTACAATGGAGTTGCTATCACAACACAACAGAGCGGAGACTTAATTAAATTTCTCTCCATTTGTTTGGTCAAAGTTCAATTGAAGATATTAATGTCAAATGTCCACCGAATGACAGCTTATTGCAATGCTTGAACAGTGGAGCTAAAAGATAGCGTCAGCTTCCTGCTTTCTGTTTTGCATAAAATGAAGTTTGACATTGTATTGCTAATTATTATTGTTGGAAGCACACTAAATTGCTCCTACTGGTTCCTAAGAACTATCTGAGCTACGTGTTTGAATTCATAGCTGATTCTTGTAGCTTTTACCTATTCAGTAAGTTACGTTAATAATCACAGTAAGGGACAACACTATACTTTAGAGAAGTAAACAAAAAAAAAGGGAAAATGGACACTAAATGGAAGTTCTACAAAGTTCTCCAATGTCAAATAAGGATAAAAAGCCAAACTGTCCTTAAAATCTTTGTGAATGCTCACCCCTGATCAATTCCTTTAAATTAGATACTACATCTAAAACTTTGAGAGATACTTTCAGTAAGATCTGGCCAAAATGCTGGTCAGAGATCACACGCATCTTCTGCTCAGATACTGTCTGCAGCTGGGTGATTAGGGTGCTTTTCAGGACCAAGGGAGAGCAAGTTTGTTTAGGACTGCATTTAAACTCCTGCTCGCTAAACCACTGCTTATGAAGAAGACATCACCACTATTTTGTTCTTTCTCCTTTTCTTCTTCTCATGTTTGAATAAGAGTGACTGCAGCTGCACTGAGCATAGCGCAGGTCCCCATATGTGCATTAGGCATATTATGTTTATAGGACCTCATCCCCTTATCAGAATTCCCAATGGAATTCAGGCACTGCTGAATAAATAGACACTGGGCTGCTTACTGTCGGCAGAATCAAGGTAGCCCCAAGAATAAAAAGGAGCATAACACAGGCATTTCTCAAAATACTTTTGTTGGTGCCAAATCCTTTTGTTGGTGCCAAAATCCTTTTGTCAAGTTGTAACTAAAGAATTAAGTAGCCACAGAGCAAGGAATTAGAGAACTCCAGACAGTAGCTAGTCTTTTCCAGGGGGCATTTTGATGAATGTTTTATATATTATAGTACAGTATAAATTATAGACATATAAATTACAGCTAGTAGCACAGGATATTGGACCTGCTAGGGGGTTTAGCCTGCATGTATGGCATAGCCAGCATACTGTTTCCATCATATTAATAACCTTTATAGAGCAGGTGGCTGATGCAGTTAATGCTGCTATCATTTTTCTTTCCTTGTGTGATTTGCTGTGATGATAGTTCCATCATTTCATTTTGAGTATTTAAGGCTATTAGGAAGCATTTTTAGGCAATCATCTGGTATAGGTATTTTCAAGCATGCCTAAAGCGTATAGGGAGTCACCGCCTTTCACACCACATATTTCTGAGTATATGACATGTTCTGTGTTAATCTGTAGAAAAACTACGGACAAGATCACCAGCTGTGATAAGCTACCTAGCTTAATTTAGTTAGATGGAGTTACAGCTTTCTGTTCCAGATGGGGTTCAAGGCCAACATCTTACAATTGCAAAGATTTCAAAGATGTGAAACATTTCTAAGATCATTGAAATATATATTTTACATTTCAAAGGTAAAATACAGAAACCAGTATGTCATCAAACCATTTATTTTTCTCCCAAGTTTGAGAGTAAATTGACAAGACATCAGCAATTGGCAGGAGAACAAATGAAACATATTGAAAGAGCCAATTTGCTAGTATCGAGGGAGGCAGATGTGTCAGTTTTGCATCTGCTCAAGCAAAGTCCTTGTTGCTGTTTTTTCCCCTCCTCCTTTTTAAAAATATTTAATTATCCAAAAGTTAAATTATTAGATAATTGAATAATCCTTTATAAGTGACCAAGAAGCACTCTATTCATAGAAAAGCCCCTTTCATCACTGTGCTGTGATTCCAGCAGTTTCAGTTCATTTGTGGAAGTTTCTGATTTTTTTCCCAGAACTCATCACACCTGACACACACCAGATTTCAATTGCAGCTGAGTAGTTTCCTGGGTCCCAATGTTCCAGATACGAATTTACTACCTTTGTCTTGAACTAGCTGTTAAAAGGGAAGGAAGTGGAAACAACACTGAGATTTCAAATGGCAGTCTGTTTCAGAGTATAGGCACGCATCATGGCAGTGACCAGAAGGCAACAAAGCAGGCAAGGGTAAGAGCTTCCATGTTTTTAAATGCAGGCAGCAAGGTGGGACCATTACCTAGTTACTTTCTCTGTGAAGCAGGTAAACAGGCAGGCATGAGCTAAGCCTGTCAATAGGTGACATTCAAAGATGTAAGTCTGAAGTGTGGCAGCAGCTGTTGTCTGAAGAAAAAATATAAAGATAATGAAATAAGTAATTCTCTGCCCTTGACTTTCCCACTATTTGCTAGTCTCTATTCTCTTTATTGTTGGTTTATCATCTATTGAATTCTTATATTTTTTAAAATGCATCAACAAATTCAGGTAGCACAGTTATGTAACTTCTAATATTTTATTAATTTTCAAGAGATCTGGTATGTGGTATACACAGGGGTGTGTATGCAAAGCTGGATAAACAAAGAATTTCAGGAGAGAAGTAGCAGGATCACTGGGTTTGAAGAAGCTTTATTGCCAAGTTATATATCTGTGAATCAGACTTCATGTATGCGTGGACCCTGCAACCCAGGAAACTGGAAATGAGGAAACTATGTGATTTTTCTTTTATTGTTTAAAATAGATGTTTTCTATTGTTAGGAATTTGATAATTGATGTTTGTGTTGTTTTGTATAAGCTTTAATTGTTAGAGTTGTCAATTTGACTTCAGGAGTTAAAGCTTTAAGTGAAAAAAATAACCCACCCCAGCCCCAAACACCTATATGTTGTAGAATTATTTGTTTCATGTACTTGAGGCATTTCTAAAGCACTGAGTGCTGTAGCCTTGAGGTGCCCATTAAAAGTACACTTAAAAGTAAGAAGTTGTTCTGCTCAAAATACATTATCACAACCCTCACTTTTGGCCACAATTTTTATCTTAAATTCCATGTTAGAATTCTTTTTCCACAGGAAAAGAAACTTTGCTTTAAGGAAGGACTTGGTCTGCTTGAGAGAGATGCCTCAGTTTCTGCAAGGAAGGCATCCACTGACTGAGCTAAAACACCTTCCTTCTGTGTCTCCAGACCACCTTCAGTGCTCAGCAATGGAAACAACAGCACAGGGCTCAGAAACAGGGATGTGCAGTGTGTAACATCTCTGTGATATAAACAGAGTATTCAAGGTTAAATCTCCCAACCACTTGAATCCATGACAGAATTTCCTTTTTAGCTCTGCTTGTTACTGAGGAGACCAAGGTACCCTTCCAGCTATGCAACTTATTCTTGCACCATCCTTCATGCAAACAAGAAACATTCTGGAGAACTGCTTAAACGGAAGTTTCACATTGTTTCATTTCTTAGGATTCATTATTTGGTTTAAGCTTACCCAAACAAGATCAAGTTGCCAAATGAGTTCATATTGCTATCAAAGGACATGTGACCTTTAAGAGTTTGAGTCTATTTTGTTTAAATTAAAACAGACAAGGTAGAAGAAAGGATTTTGTAGATGGGGACCTGAGACAAAGGCAAGTTAAGTGATTCCCCAGGCTTCCACGCACAGTCTATAGCAAAGTCAATAAATGAAAATGAAACCTGTAAGTCTTTCAAGGTCACAGCTTCAAAGGTACATCCAGATCGCCACCTCCAGTTCTGGAGGTGGCTTCAGAAGCATAGATGGAGGTGGAAAATTAAGAAAGGAGGCTACAGTGTAAAGGAAAGAGCAGGACCTGCCTTCCAGGAGAAGAAAAAGCAACACAGATCTGCAATAAAAGTGTCAGAATCCACCTTTCGTATTTGGGAATTACTGGGTGGGGTGTGCGTGTATCTTTAAGTCAGGGCTGTTGCATTCAGCATCAACAAAAACACCTGCTGTCTCTCTAGAGGCATATTGTATGTGTAGAACTATGAAGGTTAACAGAGGTGCCTGTATTTTCTGGAAGAGTTTGCACTTGCCTGCTTTGCTTCTTGTTATTGGGAGCTACCTCTTGCTGAGTAGCCACCAAAGATGAGATTTCCTGTTAGGCTGGTGACTTCTGATTGTGCTGATCCTATTATCACAACAGCATCCCTCAGCAGAAATTGGTGTGCTAGCACCCTGCTGACATAAAAGATGTGGACAGTATCTGTCATGCAGTACATTGGAGAGTCCACAGCCCTTCCCTGTGCTTAGTGTAGATGGGGCATCTTCAGTAGCAGCTGAAAATGTTGAATAATTAAATTGTGTCTACAGCACTTCATATAATTATTGCCCAAGTGATAGTACAGTGAGATAAGCCTGGTGTCGACAAGCAGACTTTTCCACCTTCAGAGTTTGGTTAACAGGCTTGCTGTTTTGAAATGCAAGAAAAGTCCACTCTGTTGGGAAGGATTTAAATAGAAAATTAAATGGGTTTGCATATTGCTCTGCATGACAGATTTTTTGTTAGCTTTCAAAGTCTGCATGATCTAACTGAGCATGTGGAAGTAAGATATATATTTCTGAGTGCTATAATAGTTGCAGTTATTGTGGAGAAGTGTTAAATATAAGCAGTTAGTCTGAAATGCTATTTTAGTCCACTAAATATTCTGTGGATTAGTAATACTGCATGTTGAAGCAGGAGAACAGGGATGGTCAAAATAATTTTTTGGTATCTCCTCAGTTGGCTATCTGTTCAGAGGGAATTTACTTTCTGGTGGTCTTTTCTTTCTCAAGAAAACAAACATAGACGAGATGATTCCACGATTGTGTCTTAACTAGAAATAACTGCAGCTAGGAAATAACTGCAGCTAGAAAACTATAAAAAATTCCATGTGTTCTTTCCATCTCTTTCTAATAAAGTGCAATTAGTGCACCCCTTGCCTCTTTCTGTGAGATAACTGTAGGCAGTGTTATTGTGATGGAACATAAACTGCTACCGCAGCTATTCTTTTAAACATACAGTTGAAAACAACAGCTCTGCTATGGTGACAGAAAACATCAAAGCAACAAAACACACTGTTTTATCTGATGGGGGTAACAATATCTCAGCTAATAAAATGGCTGTCAACCCTGCCCACTGTATAGATAAGGAAGCTGAGGATGTCTGCATGCTCTTTGTTGGTACGCCAAGTTGCAATTATCCTACGACAGAGACCTTCTGGGCTATGATTGATGAAATATTTTGAGGGGGAAAGCCCTTCAATAAGTGCATTTCATTGGATTTGATGATGACATCGTTTGCACAATGGTTGGCAAAAACATTTTAAGTAAAACTAGGAAAATAAGGCCTTATTTTATCTGCCTGGGATGTCCTTGCCACATTCATTTATTTGTATTGTATGTTGGATGTAAACAAGTCTAATTCTGAAGTTCGTGTGTTGATCTTTTCTGGCACTGAGATCAAAGTACTGTCTGCAATAAAGACGAGAAGACTGTAAAGACTTTAGTGGCTTGTCGGAGTAGGGTATGTTTAAATGTAAAACAACACAACAGTGAAGCCTTTGGCTAAAACAGACACCAAATGAAGTTCTAAAGAAATTTGTTGCTCCACAAGAAATTCATCATTATCTTGCAGTTTAATGGCCTAAAAGTCAACCAGTTTAGAGGACAGTTTTTCCTCCTTTCCTGGCCCTTAACTCACAGGGTGACTCTGACACTTGTCTCTAACAGATGTAGCATGGATGTTATGACATTCTTTTCCTCTTAACTGGTTTCCTTACTCAGTTTCCTGTGTGGATTTGGGAACTGGTAAAGTCCTCCTGAATAACAGTCATCTCTCTGTAAAATGTTAGCCTTTCCAAAGCACATAATTACCCTTTTTGCAACAGAGTGTGTTGCTGTCCTATCTCGAACATGCCATTTTCTCTGCCTTCGCTTATCCCATATCCCAGATCTTTCAGTGCATCTCTGGAGGAGATTCTGAAGGTTGACATTCTGGTACCTGATCTGAAGAAAAGGCAGCTGCAGTAAGAATTTAAGCTGTAATCCATTTATTTTCATATTTAACAGCTTGACGACTTGAAAATAAATGTCTTCTAAACACTACTTTTCTCTGTGCATAGCCTGTATTTAGATTTGAGAGGTAAACCTACTCCACTTGACTAGATAAAGAAATGTTTAATGCTTACTGTAACATTAACGTTGCAACAAATTCAAGCATAGAGAACCTTTCCCAACAAATTGTTCTGAGATCTTCAGTATCTTGACTGAGCTGGGACTTTTAGAGGAAAACTAAGGATATCCTATAGAACTGCCTGTGCTGGTACATCCAGAGACAGGCGCAGATGACAAAAGGCAATGGCTTTTTTTAATGAGAAAAACATTTGATACATGATGTAATAGTTTTCCTGGTTTAAAAATAAAGTAAGAGTCTTCACTGCTGCTTTTGGATAAAACAGTTCCTTGTCCAGCACTTGCAAAAAGAAGCTTGCAGCATATCTTCACATATCTAATAAATGGCCCAACTTTCAGGGATACTTAACATGCTGTAGAAATCTACCCAATGCTTCTGCAAGTTCAGTCTACTTGATAATCAAGATGTTTATCTTGATTATGTTTGCTTGAGCTTAGATTTAGGCACTTACTTTGAGAGGTTTATTTCAATAAATGAAGGGAAGCTACTTTTTTTTTGTTTGGTTTTTTTTTTAGTGATTTGCTTGGGAAACAAGTTTTTAGCATTTCCCACTGAGAACTTTGCAGCAGAGTAATGCTTAGAAAAATAACAGTGAAGGCTTCTACAGTGCCTCCCTGTCTGACAGATACCCAGCATGGCAGTCTCTGGAAATCTGCTATGTTTTACATGCATTTATTCAGTACTTTATGAAAATCCTCCTTTTCTGTGGATTCTGCCTTCTTAATATGTAAATTATACCCCTCACTTTAATCAGTGGCAGCAGTGTTTTCTCTGTGTTTTGTAATTGGGACTTTGTCTCCAAGTGTTGTCTGAGCAGACGCAACACAGTACTGCATAAACCAAGTCAGGCAATAGCAAGCAGTGTGGCTGTGCAGCACAGTGCTATATCGAGGCTAATGGAGTCTGTATTTAAAGGTCTAATTAGCCTGGTTAGAGTGTGGCACTAACATAGCCTCAGTGCTTGCAGTATAACCTGCCTCTGAGCATCATGTAGCCCTCTGCTGTGGTGTACAGGCATACCTCCATTTGCCAAAAGATACAAAGCATTTATACAACATACCTACACCTTTCTGCCTGTCAGCACTCCCAGGCATAAAATGCACATAATAGCACTTTATGTGGCAGGTTGTATTACAGTAGGCAAACTTGAAAGTGTTTTCAGTTCTGACTTGTGCCACATTTCAGTGTTATTTCCTGTTATAAGTATTACTTCTGTCCAAACTGTAGATATGTTTTTAATGGAACTTGTATTTTTGCCTACTAAGTGTGTTTTGTGTCTTTGGGATAATAAAGTCTAAGCTCCTGTATCTAAGAATAAATATCCTTGCTAGAAAATGACAGTTATGTAGACAACACTGATTATGAATAAACAAAATATTTCAACCCAGTATGTAATAACTATTTAAGAGCAAAGTTGTCAGCGTAGTCAGCAAGGGAAAAGTCCGTTTAGAGTGAATTAGGATGCTATATGCTCCCCTCACAATCAAAATTCATTAGGGGACCTGAGTAAGTTAACTCGTTCTGCCATTAGACGCAGAGCTAAAGTTTTCCAGATTGTATGCCTTAGAAAGAAAGGTCTGGAAAGAGCTATCAAGACTATTTGGCATGAGGAGTCCATAGGCTCCTTCTCTTCAAAGCTCTAGAGTTCAGGAAGGAGAGATGAAAGAGGAAATCTGGCCTTTAGAGCAGTCTGGGTTTTGGAAGAGGTTGATCCAAAAAGGAGAAGGGCCATATACTTTTCAAATGAGCAAATTCTACTAAAATGATACTTGGCTGTTATATGGGAAAATGACTGATTACCAAAACCCTGCAAGCCTTTAACTAAGCCTGAGCAGTACCATAGACATAACTTCTCCTGAGCTTTGTAACCTCTAACTCCATTAGCATCATTACATTTAGCTTTAATTCACTTCAGATGACAAAAAAAAAAAAAACAAACCCAAAAAAAAAAAAAAAACCCAAAAAAAAACGGGGGGGCGGACGGGGGCAGGCGGACAGGAAGGGGGGAGGAAGGCCGGAAGACACAAA
>JAVHNF010011486.1:0-12410 GCA_034783455.1 Micropsitta finschii | reverse complement strand
AGGGAGGCGGGGCCGGAACCCGCGCTCGTGCCCGCCCGCCCCGGGGGAGCGCCCCTCAGCGGGAGCGGTGGCGGCGCCCCTGGGGCTCGGAGGGCTTCGTGCGGCAGCGCGCGTGCGCGCACCAGCGCTCTGCTCGGGAGCGCGCCCCGGCCCTCCACACCTCCTGCCCCCGCCCCTCCGCTTTCCGCCCGGTGCACACGGGTGCGGAGCGGCGGGAGCGTCCCGCTCGCCCTCCCGCCCTTCTTCCCGGCGGTGTGCGAGGATGGAGCTGTTCCAAGCCAAGGACCACTACATCCTACAGAGCGGGGAGCGGGCGCTGTGGTGCAGTCGGAGGGACGGCAGCCTGCAACTGAGAGCCGGTGAGACCCCGCCGCTGGCGCCGCTTCCTGTGTGGGGAAGGGCCGGGGTCCCTTCGCCGGGGGGCGGTGACTGGAGAGCGGCTGGGGAGAGGGTTGCTGAGGGAAGGGTGGTGGCGGTGCCGAGCCCCGGTGAGGAGTGGCGGGGCTGTGTGGTGGAGCCTCGGGTGGGTCCGCTGGGGCTCAACCTCCC
The DNA here is from genome assembly GCA_034783455.1 of Micropsitta finschii. Classification (NCBI taxonomy): domain Eukaryota; kingdom Metazoa; phylum Chordata; class Aves; order Psittaciformes; family Psittacidae; genus Micropsitta; species Micropsitta finschii. The sequence continues at coordinate 11,861 of JAVHNF010011486.1, read as the reverse complement.
GCGGGCGCGGTAACCGCCTCTGCCCATCGGCCGCCCCGCGGAGGGTGAGCCCCGGCTGCTGCTGGCCGTGCGCTGCCCGGAGCCGTGCCCGAGGGGCGGGAGGTCACGCGTGTCTTGGCCCCGAGTGGAATTCCAATGAGGAATTGGGGTTTTATTGTACCTTGTGTTTGTTTCTGTGCAAAAACAAAGTAGGGCTGCGTCTGCCACCACGACCCCCCCACCCCCCGTGGGGAGCCTGGGTGGTTCATGATACTGGAAATGGATCTGGGCACCCTCAGGGGAGCATCACCAAACCAGAAGGGCCATCTTGTGCTGGTGTCAGCCTTACGTAAGTGATGCTGGCCACTGTTCCCGGTAAACGGTGATTGCGTCTTGGGGCAAATGTGTCCCCATGTCTCCTCTTTGAGGAGAGGTTGAGCAGAGCTCTACAAGTCTAGATTGCTCTCAAATTTTATTAGTGTAAATGATGGTTACAGTGGGGTTAAGTGTATCTTTATCAGGCTGAAGAGAAAGAAGTGGGATTAAAAATTGTGCAGTTGTGTTAACAAAAACGTTTGCATAGGACTGCATTTCAGAAATCTTGAAACAGTGGTAATGATAATGTCCTGTCCTGGAGGTGGGTCAGTAAAAGTGTCTATAAAATAAAATACAGTCCTTAAAATCATAGAATCCCAGACTGGTTTGTGTTGGAAGGGACTCTAAAGCTCATCCAGTTCTAACCCCTTGCCATGGGCAGGGACACCTTCCACTAGAGCAGCTTGCTCCAAGCCCCTGTGTCCAATCTGGCCTTGAACACTGCCAGGGATGGGGCAGCCACAGCTTCTCTGGGCACCCTTTGCCAGTGAAATCAGCTTGCTTTGACAAATAGATGTACCTTAGTTGTAAATGACTACAGGGTGCCTGCTTAGAAGTTAAAAATACTCTAAATAGCTGGATGTTTCACCAATCAAAAAGTCTTCTAAATTTGGGATCCATTTATGCTGATAAAGCCAGCTCAGCATGCATATGACCAGGTTCGCTATCTGAGCAGAGCACGCTTCATATGATCCCTTTCATAAAAGGCTGGAAAAACTTTATACATAAACATCAAATACCATTGTTATCTGTGTTTATCCAAAGAGCTGTTTTTCAGACTGGTCTGCCTTGTGTTATGGTTTTATGCTTGGGTCATGTCTTGTCTGTGCAAGTGTTTTGCATCTCTCAGATAAAATTGCACTCTGCCTCAAGTTAATGTGACTTATTCTTGTCCAGCAGCTTCACTTACAGTTGAAAGTCCAGTAATACTTTGGCTTATACATCACCTAACAGAATACTTGGTGTTAAGCTAGCAAACAATACTGCTAGTCAATGAAATGTGTGTTTTTCTGTGTATGTGTGTGGGGAAGCCTTCAGGTTTAGATTCGCAATACTTATAGCCATCTGCAAAAGCATAAAAGCTCTTGCTTGACCCAGACTAATGAAAGCACAAACTAGTGAACTGTAGTTATGGTGATTGGTGTTTGACAGCTTTAATTATAAAAGTATCAATCGCTTGTTTTCATGCAGCCATTGCTGTGATTTTTTGAATACATTTTTATTTTCTCAAAGTCCGTGAACCTCATGGAGGCTTTGCCAGTGCTCGGCAATGCCTCTGTGCTGCTCAGCAGCATTTTGTCCTTAGCTTTCCTTTAGGTTTTCAGCCAGTATGTATGTGATCCCTGACCTACAGATGAATGAAAGGTAAGGTGATATCAAAGTATCTTAGTCTGCGTGAAACTCTTGACGTTAGTCACACTTTCCTGTTTCAGTGTGTTTGTAGTCTTGTTTTTCCAACACTGCCTGTGGATCATCCTAATGGAAGTGGGCTCTAGGGCTGTGAAATGAAATACCTTAATGTGTTGAAAGCAAGCCCAAGACAGAAATGGTCCTTTGACAAGAAGTCTTTCTTGGCTCGGTAGCTCTTGCATGTATGAAGACAAAGCTGGATATCCTCAAGTTTACAATTTTATTACAGTTTAATTCCATTAATCAAGGCCACTGACCGGAAGTGAGTAACTGGATTATTGTGTGATGAATCACTGCAGCATTAAAAATCCTAAAATCATAACTTGCGTTCATTGACATGTTTAATAGTCTGTCAGAAGGCTGTAATTAAAGCGTGTGTCTTTGCTTGGCTTTGGAGGCCTTGGTTTTATTCTGTCCCACAGAGGCTGCTCTGGATTAATCTTTATACATTCACAGATTGAAATAGATAACACTGGCAAACCTTGCAGAGTACTGCTTTCTATGGTAGGTCTGAATCTAAAGAGCTGACGCTAAGCCTTATAAAACTCTCTTCCCTGAACTGCAAAGGCATGTTCAGAAATGTGCTGAGTTTTGAAAGCTGTACTTCTGACCTCTTTGAATCATGGAGAGAACAGCTTGAATTAAAAAAGGCAAAAAACCCTTGGTAAATATTTGCTAAAAGCAAAATCTGAGGTTGGCCCTGGTTTGGAGGATTTCTGCCTATGTTTACAAGATGTTTCTGGTGTTTTTTTTCCCTTCTGAAGTGAAAGCACTGAGTCACCTGCAGGAAATCTATGAATCACTTTGGCATCATAGATTTAGTGAGGAATTTAGCTGTCTACAGTGTACTTTCATCAGTGTTGTGAAAAAACATGTGCTGTTCAGTCATGCTTTAAACACCTTACATCAGCTCTTGATCAGGATTTCTCTCTTGGTTTACTCTGTTTATGCTCTGTTTAGCTGCTCCTGACTGGTAGTTCTACACAGATTACAAACATTGTTTTATTGGTGGTGTTGGTATAAATTATGTATTTATAGACACGTGTATGCACATATAGAAAAGAGTGAAAGTATTGAAGACACTGAATTCTTGCTGTTTCTTTATCAGCAGGAAAAGGAATGGGGTGAATTCTATTATAATCATGCTGGCTTTCATAATACCCTGGGCAGTAATGCCAGACTCCGTAAGTTTCAGAGTAGTTGTTACCAAAACTATTACTAGTTCTTATGCTGGTTCCCACCACCCTGCAGGAAAAAGCCTCCAAGGTATTTTGAGTGATATATGGTTTGGAATTATCCTAGCAACTTTTGTGCACTTAAGCTCAGAGACTCCATCACCTCTGCCTGCAAGAGTAAGGTGTTGTTAAGGTGTGTCCTATTTCTGGAGCTATAACTAGAGGCAAATGAGCATTTGTTTGTTCTAAATGCTTTAGGAAATTAGTGTTACAGCACTGACTTTCATCTGTTGTGAATAAGCAGCTGAAGCAATGCCTCTTAAATGTTTTGCTTTTAATGAGAGGCATGTTACCAAACAGTATGTCAGAGTATTGGAGGACAGATTTCAGGTTAGGTGTCTTAGTCTAATAGTGTGAAATCTTCTCTGAATCACAAATCATAAGGTCATCTAGTGTGCTATGTGTGCTTGCCTTACCCTTCAGAGACATTGCAGGAGTCATGTAGGAATTGCTTGTCGGAATTCCTGAGCTGCTGTTTGTGATCATAGACTGGAGAAGAGTAGTTCCTTCGTTTGAAGTCTAATGCTTGTACATGCACAAGTGAAGGTCTTGGTCTAATGAACAATGTAAGGGGTAATGCCACCGGTACCTGTAGATGGATTGGTAGGTGTAAGCCTACAGAATTGGCCTGATGATGGCCTGAGTGTGAACTCATGCTACTGAATTAAGTATTTCATACAAAACTGACTTCCTGAATTTCCATATTATGTCTTAGGAACTGTCTGTTCTGGAAAATGAATTCCAGAGGAGGTAGTTGTAGCTTTAGGAATAAATCTCTCCATATTCCAAGTTACTCGTTAAGGAACCTCAAGCTGTTTTTTGACACTTCTTTAGCTGCAGTGGTTACTCCCTCTTGCTGGCTCATTCTGTTCTCTTTTCTGTACCCTTTCTCAGTTGTCAGCACAACGTATTTGTGGCGTATGTGACAAACCAGATGTTAGATCTGATCTGTATGAACTGCAACCCAGCAAGAATGTATGCTTAAAAAAATCTTCAGCACTTACTTCCCTGTTGCTCCTTGCTCCTTCTTGCAAAAGAGAATAGAAAGGACTAGGGTAGAGGGGTGGGTTGTTGTGAATCCTTCATCTGATTGAATATTACATACATAAATCATTTTGTGTGTCTTCATAGGAAACAAAGTCACAGGAGCTACTAATTGATTTAGAAGCTTATATCTCAAATTTAAAGAGGCTTAGGCACTTGCCTGTCTTAATGCGTCTGAAATATAGTTTCCTAAGTGTTTTTTGTTTGTTTGTTTGTTTGTTTGTTTTTGTTCTTTTTTTTTTGAAAATGGAGTTTCTGAAAAAAAGGTTTTAAAAATTACACGTTCTCAGCCACAACACAGAATCTGATTTGGGCTCGAAGCCTGAATTATTATGTTCTCTTGGCAAACTCCCAAAGGCTGCCTCAGTTTCTATTTCTGAAAAATAGTTAACACTTTCAAACTTCATGGGAATGTTGTAAAAATTAATTAGAGTCAAATCTTGGTCACCTGACTCTCCCATGTGCTTCTATTAAAAATAGTGGAGATAATATTTAACTAGTGGTTTTTAAGCTTAAAAGATTCTGAATATTTTGGCACTGACCCAAGGAAACACATAAGCATGGCTTTCCTGGACCTAGACCAGAGCATTCAACACCTTCCAGGATCAAATCAATAAGATGAAAAGCAATATAGACCATCCTTTATTACTTATTCCCTGCCTGATCCTGAGGGATGGTGAATCTTCCCCTCACCAAGTGATGAGTGCCATCGAGTGAGTAGCTTCCTTGTTGAGTGGTTTCAGAATACTCCAGCAGACTATAAGAACTGTTGAAAAAAGAACTGTAGAAATACCCCCACCCCATATGTCCAGGAGATCTACTGTCAAGAATAAAGAGGGGCAGAAAAGTGAAGGAAAACAAAAACCACAGCAAGCAGTATTTTTGATATAGATGTGATGTCCAGCCTTTTTTGTTTCGTTACAAACATGAGGGCTCTTGAATTTAGAGAACTTTCATCACAACATACTGTATGTCTTTAAATGGAATTCCCAGAAAAGAAATTATTTTCCCCTTATTTTGTATCAAAATAATTAAATGCATCACTGGTGATCTCAAACACATCTACTCACATCATCCCAGCTTGTTTCATAATGAATCACATCTGATCCCAAAGTGACCATAGAGCAAAAACCCTGTTAGGAAATTAACTACAGGCCAGGGAGTGGTACTAATCACACAACCAGACCAGACCACAGCTGCCCAGCTTAGACGTGTAACCCCTTTTTTTTTTCTGAACAAACCAGTAAGTTCTTCCTACCGAGTGAAGCTTCTGGTAGAGGCCACACGCATTGCATACATATCCACCATTTGCATTCTTTCGCCAGAGAGAGGTCTTTGTGGTCAGGCAATTGGCACAAAAAACACCCGAGCCTCTACGTCTCTGAAATAGAGAAGGAAAAAAAAAAAAAAAAAAAAAAAAACCAAAAAAACCGCAAAAAAAAAAAAACAGGTCAGAGGTGAGTCACATGAGCTACGGAGTTAGGACAAATCAACACAGGAGTTTTGTCTCTAGACTGGCAACAATGACAGTATAAAACCACACTGCCCATAATGAGGTCAGGTTCAATTGTGCTTAATAGGCACCACTGATTTTCATTATAATTAACCATAGAGTGATGGATGAGGTGTGTAAAACACCAAAGCCTTTTCAGAATAACAGCTTTAACTTTTTGAACTTCAGGTTTTGTGCATTTAATGATGGTTTCTAAACAGCAAATTCTGAAAAGCCCCTCTGGAGGCTGACAGAGAACATTCTGTAAACTTCTCCTGATTTGTTCAACACATTTCACAACAGATTATTTCTTTTTAGGTTGCTTGATTTTAAAGTGTGATCAGTAGCAAGAACTCTGAAACATCGCCACTTCACTTAATTAGAGTTTGTATCTGCATGATACTAATTCCTTTAACAGAGATTATACTTCATTAATTGAATACATGATACACAGATCACCTTTCCTGCTTGCTTCTGGAATCAGTATAAGCTACCATATATTTCCCAGAGCTCACTATGAAAAAGGTGCAACCTCTGCCAAACAAATAAAAGTACAGTATTCTTAATGAGACTTCTTTTGAACTTCAGCTGAAACCCCAGAAAACACTGTTTAATCCATGGACAATTTATTTTATTTTAGTCATGAAAAGAAAGGCATGGTATAGCTTCCCTAAATACAAACTGATTTTTAAGCAGACTGAACTGTGCATTCATCAGCTTTCATAATGATCCAGGAATAGTTAAAAGTAGACACATTTATGAGTATTGCTCATTAAATTCTTTCTACAGAGTAATGATTTCATTAAACTTCTCATTTAAACAAAAGTCAGGCTGTGTTTGTGGGCACAAATACTAATAAGCAGGAAATGGAATTCTCTTGCTGAAAAGAAAATCTGAATTTCAACTCTGTTCCCTTTTTGCAAAGGAAGAAAAAGAAACAATACAAAATCTTCAGCATCTAAGATAAAAATGGCTGAGTGCAGGGAAAAACAGAGTGGGTGAAAACTGATTTTATTATAAATTAAAAATTATCAACACTGTAAGTAAGAATTTCAGGGTTTCATAAAATTTAAGTAATTTATTTAACTTTAGTCCATACTGTAGAAGACTGGTGTTCATGCCAAAAAAATACAATGGTTATAATTGTACTCTGATACATTTCAAATGGAAAGCTTTCTGCAGACATAATTTTGGCTTCAAGACTGGAACACTTTCTTGGCATTGAAAGGGCATTTGATTCATCGGGTGTTTCACAATGTATCACTAAAAAGACCTGGTGAGCAGCCAGTTCCCTATAGGGTAATTTTTCCATCCAGATGCAAGTGCTATCAGAGGCCCTCGTCAGCTAAACTAATTATGATCTTGCATTTGCTGATGCCTGCTCACTCTAACGTTCGACATCCTCCATTAATCATCAATACAAGGAAAATGAATGAAACATAAAGAAACTAGGGCTGATAAGTTGCATAGCTATAAAATCTGAAATGAGTGCAATAATTTAACAAGATTGGGGAAATGTTTTTAGTGAGCACAAAGTCAGGCTAACAATTACCCTTTTAAACCAAGAACACAATTTCATTAGTACAGCAGGTTGCGTTACTTTAAAGTGATACAATAAAATCAAGATTGTACTCAAGATAATCTCTCTCTCATGCCCTTACAACATTCTCTATTTTGTCTCTTAAATCAGAAGCATTAATATATTACATTTTTCTCAATTTGGCTAAGAGGAGAACTAAATAGTAGTTGATGTCCCTTAGCAAACATCTAACTAGTTGTGCATATGAGATGCAGCTCACCCTGGGAATCCACGCTCATCTGTAAGTAAACTGAATCATAGAATCATATAGTTAGGGTTGGAAAGGACCTTAAGATCAGCTCCCAGTTATTTCTGTGGTTGTGTACCTTTGCCCAACTTTACCTGGATGCTGAAATATTTTCCACAAAAGTACAATAAAAGCTTCACTAAACTAACCCCAATTTGGTCCACTTGAAGGGTGAGAAGTTTCCAATCGGAAATGAGTATATATGGCCAGGATTCAGACACGACTGCAGAACTGCTCCTTTCCATTCCTACTTCTTGTCTGCTGGCCTATGACTTCTTGGTCTGGTGTAGTAACTAAGTGGAGTCTTAATCTGAGTCAGTCCTTCCACCCTTATATTTCTGTTTGTATTCACTGAGTTTGGGAAAGAGTCTCTACAAAGTCAAATATATAGAGAGATGTCTAGTTTATACATTACATTTGTACACTCCTGAATAGTCCTAGAAGGTGTAATAACACTGAAATCCTATGGAGTTATTATATTTTTAAAACATCGAGGGAAATAACTCATTTTTTCTCTCTTTTTTTAAAAATATGACTCAAACGGGACATTAACTGCAATGAAATAATACAACTACAGATGAGAATCTACATAATAGCTATACATGTCAAAAACCTATACCTGTGCTTATTTAGTATTTACAAACTATTTATCAGTTTGAAATTTCAAAGTAGTTCAACTAAACATTTTTCCCTACATTGAATGCAAAGTTAAGTTTTCCTACATGCTGTCCTAGGTGTTGCATCTTATCTTTAACTTCTCTTATTTCTGTATTAAGGACCTTGCAGGATAATCAACAATGATTATTCCAATATCTATATAATAAATTAAGAATTAAACTACCTCTGGAAAAACTTACAAGGCTGTTACTTTTGGTTATGAACCAGCTTTTTATACAGTGGGGACACACAGCTTTACAACGGACTTCCTGGTGTGAAACAGGACTGTGAAAGAACAGGATTAAATATTCTTGACTCCCAGATCCTATCGACCACAGAACAGACCTGCTTGTCAAAATATACGTGAGAAATATTTATCATGTCTGCAAAAAAAAAAAAGAGCCTATTTTTAAAAGCTGACAATGCTGGTAGTCGTCTTAAACCAATGGAGTTTCTTAAAAAAAAAAAAAAAAACACAAACAAACAAGAACAAAACTTTGGGCCTTTAATTCCCATATAAAAAGCTTTATAAAAGTTACTGGCTAACAGAAATTATCATCTTTTTGTTTGTGCTAAATGTCAATTACTGATGATACTTCTACTGTTAGTGATAATACTTCTGCATGAGTCTGTTCAGCTTTGCATACTCAGTGTTTGTACTCATCAGTAATGGACAAAATGGTTTTCCAAGTAGTCTTGCAAAGGAACAGACACTTGAGCTCCAATCTAGCAAAGTCTCCACAACAGCTATGGCCCACAGCCTCCATAAAACCCAGCCATATGCTCAAGTGCTCTGCTAAGCACCACCCTAGCCAGCATTTTCAAGAAATGTGTTATGGAACCTTTTGCTCTTTTTTAAATGTGAACACATATTTATTATAGTTAATCTCTTTACATCCATCCAGAGAAGGTAAGTCGACATAACTGGTTATGGGGAGGTTCAAGCCACAGACTGCGATCAATGCCACTAGCACTAGCTGGAGTTATACACAAAGATTTCCTGAACATCCTTGGAAGAATAAGCCAAAAGGGTCTAAATAACTAAAATATGCATTTGTTAAGTCAAACTTTAATCATCTGGAGCCTTATAACTACTATATTACTATCCCAAATCCTGAAGGGGCCAGTGCAGTGAAGAGCCTGTCTCTATTTCCATTCCAGTTCCCAGGTCTGGGCTTTTAGTATCATGGTTGTCTCAAATCACATTGGGCTGAAATATGTTTTTGTCAGCCCAGATGTAACTTTTCCTTTTTTTTTTCTTTTTTTTTTTTTTACAGAAAACTTCATTTAAATCAGTTCAGCTGTTCATAATTCGGAGATTAGCTAAAACTGGGGGCTGGGAGGTAGAGGGGATTTCAAGTTTTTTAGATAGCTTTCTAACAAATCTACAGTCATAGTTGCTTTGCTCTGGGGAAAAAAAGTATGCACACATTTTAGTATTTTAGTAGTAGCAAAGCAACAAGTGGATTATTATGTTTATGTAGCTAAACTATGAACGTTTGTAATTACTCACTGAATATCTTGCAGATCTCTCTACTGTTTTCCCTCATTAAGAACCATACTGAAAGCATGTAATTACATAACAACCCTTGATATGCAGAGTATTTACTCACATTTTTTTATGGTTTCATATCTTGACCATTTCAAATTGAACAAGTCTGAAATTTGGTACACAAACTGCCAAGCCCAAATGCCCAATTTTTTTTTTTTTTTACTCCTTAAATGATTTTCAATAGTTACCAATACTTCACTGAAACAACAAAATTATTAGTAGTGCTTTCTGCTAGGCAATAAACCAGCAAAGAATATCATAACAAGCAATTCACTCAGGCATCTCAACAAGATCGAGACCTTCTTTTTCACAAAAACTGCTTTCGGATTTAAAAGAATGACCCTACAGTTTACATGATTTCAAACTTGGTAGCCATGCAGAAGTGTCACTACACTCCAGAGTGTTACAAAAATATTTAAAAATGTACTGAACTTTCAGTTATTATTTCAATGGAACTTAATGTAGCAAAATCTATATTATAAAAGCACAGCCAAAAACACTGCTCAGGAATTGTGGCTTTTTAGCTAGCTAGACTAAGCAATGGTGCCTGACACTCTGCTAGTGCCAAATACATCCTGTTTTCAAAATTTCTGCCAGAAGATGCTTTTAGAAACTCAAATAGACTGCGCAAGCGTCAGCCAAACATTTTTCTTACATCACCCTCTTGGGTTTGGACATAACAAAACTTCTCTTTTTGCTGATTACTTTCACTTCCCCATCACGAAGCGATGGTATGATGAAGCCTGAGTGTATTTTTTTTATCATCTGTAGCCTGCCAGAAACAAAGCACACCGTAATAAGAGTTCCAGAACATGAGATGTAGGGAAATCATAAAACTTACCCAGAAATAAGCATATGCCCAACCTATTTCCAGCAACAAAGTTGGGAACTACAATCATGAATGTTTCACTGACAAAAAGGCAAAACACTGTCTCTCGATGCTCTCTGGCAACGCGGAAGGTCCAAAAGGAGAGCACCAGGGAACCTGCATGTGCTCAGTTCAGTATGAGCCAGGTGACCCGCTGTGGAGAGGATCAATTTTAAGCAGCTGGCCTTATACCTGTCATCACTGGGCTGCTACCACATGGTTCAGAAAAATGGTATAATGCATTTGTGGTTACATTTGTGTATGCTGTGTTTTCACTGCCATCAGTATTCAGGAATTTCTTGTTTCACACCTGCTAGGTCCTTCCAGGTATTGTCCTCTTTATATGAGGGTGCATTTAGTTCTCTTCAGCTTTGGTGAGGCTCAGATTAATTAAAGTTTAAAACCTGAGCAGCAAAGCAGCATCTGGGTGTTGAAGTAAGTGCTACTTTCTTCTGTTTAGGATGGGGAAAGAATCTTTTAGCCCTCACTTCATTTGGCGCTAGAGGCACACAGACCTTCCCAAATGTGTTTAATCAAAACTGCTTTCTCTCTCAACTATGAAACCAACCACAACTATGTATCTGTAAAGTTTCACATTTTAAAATTTTAGTTGCCTTTGCTGTAAGTATGTCTAAATTAAAAAGAAAGTCACTGGGTTTTGTTCCCTTTATAACTTGGACAGCTTTCAGGAATAGACCAGGCACAGCAGATTTTCGGCCCCAACTCATAAGTTGTCAGAAAAAGTAAAACACATAAAGCAGAGTGTTAAAGTAGAAGTTGTTTTCAACCTTAACTATGAGTTAACAAATGCCTTTTGAAGTCAATTGAATGCGCCAAATCCAAACTCTTCATGTAAGACATATTCAAGAACAATTATGTTAAAGAGCTGTATTTGAAAGATGCATACGAAAGAGGTTAGGAAAGGCAAAGCAGGAAGAAAGCAGAAATGCCAAAAGGAAAGTTAAAATCACACACCTAATTCATATAAAAACTTTAGTGGAATTTTTAATGTTCTATTGTGACAGCATCTATTTATGATATATGCTATATTACAAACTTTTAATGAGAGGAGTAGGAGGGGGGCTAGAAAGCAGAAAAAAACCCAGACAGTAAATTAAATATTACTGCTAGCACAGCCTTTCAGAATCCTACCTCTGATCCCTTAAGGACAGTAAATATTTTAATGTGCATGTAAACTGCAATTTTATTTTTTTTTTATCAGCACTAAAAACGAAGATGAGTAGATTTTGTCCCAGCATTTGAAGCATTTCCCTATATTTTGTAAAGCTACCTTAACAGACAGTGGTATTCACCACTCAAAAAAAAGACCCTAAAACAAACCACCCCAAAAAAAGGGCAGGAAACTAAAATCACTGTGTCTTACTAAGGAAGAAGAATTTAGTAAGACATTAGTTTATGATGT